>CAUYQU010102289.1:0-120337 GCA_963574635.1 Cheracebus regulus | reverse complement strand
ATAAAAAAAAAAGTAATCTTATTTTATTTTAGGGACTATGACATGTTCAATAGGTTATGCATTATATATATATATATATATATATATATATATATATATATATATAAAGGACTATTAGAAATAAATGAGTATGAATAGATGAAATGTATTTGGATGTTGTAACCCCATATGTGTTTTGTTTAAATCCACAGTAAGAAGGACCCCACAACTCAGCTTGTTGTGGTGGAAAAATTGAAATTTCAGGAATGAAGCTCAGGAATGGTAAAGAAGGGCAGGTGGAAAAGAAGTTTCATGGGCTGCTCATATAACAGTGTTGACTCTATGTTTCTAAGACCATAGGTTCCAAATCTTGAAATAACCTACCCTAACTGAAGTGGAATCATCTGCAATTTATTTCTATGAAAAAATTACTACCACAATTAGTACTGTAATTTTTTGAATAATTACTATTGTATAACTTCTTAGCAATATAAGGGCCCTTAAGATTCTTCTAAGCCAATTACATCTTTTTACAAGTGACAAAATGAAATTCACAGTAGGTAGATTTAGGCATTTTAGCCAAGTTTTTTTTCTTTTAATATATTGCCTAGGGTTTTTCAAAGGTACCTAATCCACCCCCTACCCCGACTTTTTCCCCCATTCTGGGAAAGTATCGTTAGAAACTATGCATAAAAATGTAACTTTGCTGTAAAACAACTAATCATTAGATCTAAACTTCTATGTTAAATTTCTACTAATTCGTCTTAGCTATTGTTTCAAAATGTACACATTTGTAGATAAAATTCCATTGCAGGAAAAAGTATTCACAAGTAAACATCAATAAGGAATTAAATTTCTTGTGTTAGCTTTTTTCAAATTGTATCGAATCTTTAATGTTTAAAAACTAGTTTGAAATGTTCATCAAATACACTGAACTGCTGAATTTTCACATCTTCCATAATTTGCACATCCCTTTGATTTATGAATGGTTTTACTTGCTAGAACCTCTGGGTAAATACAATGAATTTTCAGGATGCTTCTAGTATTTAGAGATTCACCATCAGAACATCACGTAAGGTATGAATCCACATATGTAAATCTTCATGGCTTATAACCTTGTCCCATGACTTGTCTGAGAGAAGTTATTTCACTTTTGATGAGAAGGAAAAGTTGGAAGTTCAAATCCTCCTGGGGTTTTCTGGACTCACTCTGGGACTTTCCGTGCTCTCTAGGGCTCTAAGCTCTCTTAGCCATATCTTAAATACTCAGATTTCCCCAGAGTAAGATTCACAACACTTTTTTTTTGGTCATCTTAATTGTTATGTGATGTGATTTAGTTTCTTTGTCTGTTTGAATTCCTTAGGAAGTTTTTTTTTTGTTTGTTTTTGTTTTTTAACTTATGCTTTACCCTGGAGAAGTCTTTCATTATGTACATTGATTGAAAGAGAGGAAAATTCTAAGGAATGCAGTTCATTATTGTTCTTTAAACAATTATAAGAGAAAGGAACATAGCTTACAACATCTTATTCACATCTACGATACAACAATGTCTATTGAAAATACTATTAAACAAATTTAAAGACCAGGGCCTTAAGAATGTCTTAATTTAAAACAATTCTTCTTCTTAAAGACTTTTAGAATCAGGCATCTATTTTAGCTATTTTATCTGCAGCCTGGTCCAGAGAGGTAAACTGAATTTAATGGAAATTTTAGGTTTTTTGTTTTGTCTAGTTTCTACAGCCTGTTGGTTTCATCTGCCCTAAGCTTAGCTCTTACTGTTGAGGGAAAGTGAGCTATTGAAGAGTGCAGCACTTCTCCTTCCGACATGGGTCACTGCTGTGCCTCCAATGCCTCTGTGCTACACAACAGATGATGAGTGTCACTAGTAACGAAGCTCTTGTTTCAATTCAAAGGCTTCCTGTCCTTTATCCAGCAGAGAAGTGTAACTAATGCTGGAAATGATTGGAAATTGTTGTCTATTTTTTTGTCATTTAAAAGAAGAAAGGAAATATAATAAAATAGTAAAGTGTTCAGCCTTATATTTAAAAATTTGTACATGCCACACCTGCATTTTATGCAATTCAATTCCTTTAGTTTTATACATATACATATATAAGTAATCATCTAACTTAGCATGTCTTTTAACACATTGTTTAGCTACAGTTTTTGACAGTATCAGTTTCCACCTACTGTTTCAGAAGCTCTTTCCTACTAAGAAACATTTGCCATTCTTAAAATCTATGTGTTTTAAAGTATTTTCTATGCAATTCATAGAACACTCATTCTAAGACATGCTTTGCAATAAAAGAGTGGGTTTCCAAAGTCAGATAAGTTTGGGAAACATTGCATATTACATTCCACCTCTTAAAGATTTAAATATTAGTATACCAAAGGGTTGGAAGGGTCCTATAGTGACATTGTCTATTTCTGTTTTAATTTAATCCAGGATCTTGGATAACTTTCCTCTTTTTTTGCAGTAACCCCTGTTACATATTATTGCATAGAGCTCCAGGAATCACATTTTGGGAAGACAGCATGGTGTTGTATAGTAACTTTAATGTAATTCATTGGTTCTCAAAATGTGGAGTCTGGGCCATCAATACCTGAGAACTTACTAGAAATGTAAAATTCTTAGCCCTCCCCCACTCACCACAGACCTTCAATCAGAAACTCATTAGTTAGGGTTCTGGCAATCGGTGTTTATAATCAAACTCCAGATGTTGCTGACATATGCTAATTTCACTGGTCTAATTCCACTATTTTCACTTTATTCATCTAATTTTTAGATTGGGTGGAATGAGTGGGTGACAGAAAAGTAAACTGTAAAACTGTACTTGTACCATTTAGGATATAAGGCTGCCTTGATTGTCAAGTGTTGCTGCCATAACTAAAATTAAATTAGACAAAACATGGAACATTGGCTCTTATAATGAAACTGCCAGAACAACAGGCATCAAACAGCAAGTCTGGAATCAGAGACTTAAATGTTATCAATCCCTTCTCTACTTCTCATTTGTCCTTTACCCCTGCATAACAGCTTCACCTCAGCAGGAAGGAAGTTCTATGAGTGGTTCATCTTGGTCAGGTGCTCCTGCTAGACCAATCTCTATACTAGGGCTGTGTGAGTAAAATCCAGGGATGAAGAGGAATGTTCTGAAATAGAAAAGAGAGAAACGCAGATGCGACCACTGAGGAGCTAACAGTTTGCATTTTCTAAAATTATTTTTTGCTTTGGGAGATCATCCCTTCTAGGCTGTTGGAAAAATGAACCACTAATACTTGGCCAAAAATTTTGTTTTATGAATTTTGTCTTCAACTGAAGAAGAAAAGTAATGTCAAAGGAGCAAGGAATAGGGTAGGCTTAATATCACCAGTTCCCTTTTCAGAGTCAATTACCTCTAGAGTTTCTATAGTTTACTCTCAAAGGAAAGCTAGATTTGAATACCTACATTTGCTAGCATAACTTTATCTTTTTCTAATTTTAACTTTTTTTTGAAATGCCATGTTGTTTATTAGGCTGGAAACATTTTTCAACATTTATGATTACTTATAATGAATGAGACAGTCACTATATATGCATAGTGGTATACATGCAACTCCAAAAGCTGACCTGGTTAAAAACAAAAAGTGAAAAATGAATTTTTGTTAACGTATCTCATTTTGACAACTTACATTATACAATACTCTTTTGCATGAATTAACACTTTAAAGCAGATATCTTCTAGACAATCTCAGAAAAACATTTTGGATAGATTGTCAGGAAACACTTAAAAATTTAGCATTTCTAAATCTCAAAATCTTTGGTAAATATCCAATTATAATATAAAATTAAGATAGACTACCTTACGCTATGGAAACGTCTCAGAAATCTCAACGGCTTAAAACAACAAAGATGTAGTTCTTTGTACACTCTGTCCACAAAAGATGTGCAAAAAACCTGCTCGTTGGTCTCTGAGAGACACAATGCTAGCACAAATTTAAAAGGAATTTTAGCACTTGATAAAAAGCTACAAGAAGAGTTTTTTTTTTTTAATTAATGAAGCATTTATTAAGCCAAGCATTGAGGTCAGAAATATACAACCTTCAATGAATCCTCATTTTAATCTTGCAATAAGTATATAAACAAGTTTTTGAGGCAAACACATTGAGGAGATTGCAAAATGCCTTCGAGAAATCACTAATTTGGCTTTAGGTGGATTTCTATTATCTACAGTCTTTTCTCGTCTTGATGGTTGTGGGATTTGGTGAGAACTATATAGATATTAAGCAGGTACTAAACACTTCATATATGTTTGTCCTCTTGATGATGCACATTTACCCCTCCTCTCTCATTCCAAATAGGAAAACAAAAGGTAATATGTTTTTATATCACTTAGCAGACAACATTTCTGAATATTGACAGCCATAACAATTTTCAGCAGAATTAAAAAAAAAAACTTTTCAGCATATTCCTTTTCTATGGGGCCATAATTAATTGAGCACGTGTTGCAGATATGTTACAGGTATTATTGCCAATTCTCACGAAAAGGATTATATAATAGCTCCTATCTTTAATAATATAGGAAATAGAAGCTCTGAAAGAGTCTATAATGTATGTAGCAGACTGTAAACACCATGTGGACTAATGTTTATTATGTATGTAGTAGATGTACATAACGAACAACAGGCAATTCATGTACATAGTAGTCTGTAAACTTCGTGAGGGCAGGAGCTGTGATTGTCATTCACTGAGTCCTCAACACCTAACAAGCTGCCTGGGACACAATAGGTTATCAAAAATATAGATTGAATGGATGGATTAAATAATGAATGGATAGATGTGAGGGAACTGGAATTAGATCCAACACTGCATGACTTGAAAACCTGAACTTTATGCAACTTTGTGCTACCTTCAGTGGCTTCCTGTCATCTGTTAAAGAATGTCTGAAAATGTTTCAGTGAAAGCCTTTCACTAACTTGTCCCAGTCTTTCCAGTATTGTCTTCTACATCTTGTGATGTACTCTGTTTTTGAGACAGGGTCTTACTGTGTTCTTCAGGCTGGTCTCAAACTCCTGGGCTCAAGGTATCTTTCTGTATCAGCCTTCCTAGTAGCTGGGATTACAGGTGTGCACAACTGTGCCTAGCTATGATGTACATGTTGACCAAGGCCAGGATATTGAGTCTGCTAAACTTTGCCATGCAAATTTCTTTCTCTTAACTTAAACTTTAGTCACATCTAAAATGTGCTCCCTTGCTCTCATCTACTACCTGAATTTCTCAACTGGGCCTAGTACTGCCACCTGGGAAGTTATCTGGAAATGTGCAGGGCAATTTTGATTCTTAAGTGAATAGAGATCTCTATTAACATATAACGAGGAGTCCAGGGGTGCAAAATATCTTGCAATGTATGGATGGAGCCATCCTGCATAATAAAGAATTATGTGAATAATTATGTTCTTTCTTGTTTTTCCAAGACAGAGTCTTGCACTGTTGCCCAGGCTGGAGTGCAGTGGCACGGTCTCGGCTCACTGCAACTTCCACCTTCCAGGGTTAAGCAAAGGAATTGTGTTCTTATACCTGAATAGCAATAATCTGAATGCCTTTGATAGACAGGATGTGCTTAACTCAGTCTAGAGTGAGCACGATGGAGTAGTGATTAGCACTAGAGCCACCCAATTTTTAATCCCAGTGATGTCACTTACTAGTTATATTATTTTGAGTCATTTAGTTGCATATAACTTTTCTCATCTGTAAAATGTGTTTAATAATGCATTTCAGAAATGAGGTGGGGTTTAAAGATGAGAAATAAGAAACTCTAGCACATAGTTGTTTTTTTAAATAGATAAGAGCTATTCTTAACACACCCTTGGAAACCAACATCAAGCCCCACCCTCCTTGAAGCCCTGTTATTCCAGCTGAGAAGATTCTTTCCTTCTTCTCAACCACTGTGTTTTAGTCAGGGGTCATTTAGTTGTAAGAAAAAGGAGTTTGTTTCCGTTGTCTCAGGGAGAAAAAGGGAAGCTTATTGGCAAGGTACTGCATCAATCAGGATTCTTTGTGTTATTAGTGACAAAGTAAAACTGACTTAATAGAAAGATGTATTACTTCACATAATTTTTAGAATACTATAAAATCTACAAAGGCAATTCATGTATATAGTAGATATAAGCTCTGTAAGTGCAGGAGTTCTGTTTGACTTATTTATAGCTGGTTTTATTCTCACATTCCATATAGTAGATTCCTGGAAAATCCAGACCTTCCTCTCACAGTATTAACAAGGCCTGCTACAATTCCAGATCACATATCTATACACCAACTATTCCTGGGGAAGAGAATGAGTGCTTCTAGCAGATCCCAAAGAAGACATAACTTTTCTCTCTCAGAAACTTTTATCTCATAGGCTTTAGGAGAGATTACAGATCCATTTCTAAACCAGCCACAGGGGCTGGGGCAGGAATTGGAATTATTTGAAAATGAAAAATTTGCTTAAGTTCATTAGAACCCAGCCATGAATTTGAGAGGTAAATCAACCCTCCCTCTTCTCCGCACAACTAACAATGGAAGAGGAGTGGCTTTTCAAAAAATAGGAGAATTGTTAGCAAGCTTTGGAGGAGGTGGAATAATGTGGTACAAAACATGACCACTGTAGTGGTAGTAGGGATCATGGCTTAGATTTTTCCTAAGAAAATAAAATAAGAGTAGAGAAGAAGTAGGCAGGCAGCTGCAAAAATTAACTGGGTAATGCCCTAACATGTGCCAAGACCTGCTTTCAGCTCTGAGGCTTCAACTATGAATAAAATGACTGTGTTCCCCACCATGTGGGAGCTAGTCTTCTGGTAGAGAAGACAGTCAAACCTAAAGGTAATTCAGACTTCAAAGCTTCCTTCCTATGAACAGTTTACTTGTTTGCAGGTCCATTTACTCAGAATTTCAAAGAGAATACAACAACCTGCAACCATGTGTAAATGGTGGGCAGACCTGCTATGCATTTGTTCTTACATGTAATGGTTTTTTTGCAATTATGATATAATTGTAGTGAGTTCCTTTTTAATTTTGTTTTTTGCTTTGCAACTGAAAATTTTCAAATGGGTGGAGAAGTAGAGCCTTAGAAATACTGAAAAATAATGCAGTAGAAAGTTGGATGGATACCTAATATACATTGTGATCAAAGCTTCAGGAAGCTTGGGAAATTAACAGCCTCCAATTAATAGAAGAGCAGATGAGTGGTGATCTTAGACCAAAGCAACTCTGTGAAAGCAAGGAGGGTAAAGATACAGAGAGGTTTGCTTGCCATATTTGAAATCTTGTATTAGTCTTATATTAGTCATTATCTTCAAGAACTCTTCCATCATGTAGCCAAACAAGGGAGTTCATATTAAACATTTTGGATGTTTATGTTTTATTTCTTCAAATGGGTTGTATTATTCTTGCATTTTTTCACCTTATCTTGTGCATTGAGTTAGCACACTAGTAATCCCGAGTATACTTAGTAGTCATTAGTCACTTGGTTAATTAACCCAAATAAAAGGATAAGGGTAGAGTAAATTTTTGAAAATTTTGAAAAAATTTATAATATAAATTATATATATATTTATATAAAAACAGATATAATATTTATCATTAACTTCCAAACTCTATTTTTCCCCTCCTGAGCTGTGGAAAAGAATCATAAGATAATAATTTATCAAGTGTTAAGGAGCAGTAATGGAAATTCATTCTCAAATAAATTTTTCAGATAAACTGAGTTTCTTTTAGTTATTAAAGAACTTGCTTGCAGGAATCTGAAAATTCATACTGTGGTCAGGGACACAACCAACTAACTCTTCAATATTACACAAATAATCTCATGAAGAAACCTATTGGTGACAAGTAATACACAGACCAGACTGTGGATAGCACTGCCTTAGAAGCAAAGGTGAATGTCTTCTCAAAAGATAGGAGATTTCCTGTGGAAGAAGCTATTGGCAAAGCTGCTTAAACAGGAACCCACAGATGTCTTTACAAATTCTGTGAAACACCTCCATCCACACGCCCAGCAATGGAGTGCAGGTTTCTATATGTGTGACAAATCTTTCCTTTCTGGAGAAAGAATCCACAACTTTCCCCCAATTTTAAAGGTAGCCATACATAAATTAAGGATGTAGACCCACTGTTCTATAGTCATTCTAGGGAAAAACATGTGAGCAATAAAAGCAATGCCTTCAGCATGCCATGGTAAGATTAGTCCTATAGTACTTTACTGTTAACCATTAGACAATGTGTGTCTAGCAGAGTTTTGGTGACAGATGTCTTGCAATGCAAATCTGAAGTATTATGTTCCTGATATTAGCCAATGGGAACTCTGTTTTTCTAGTCAATCAAGTGTGACTATGGGTGTATCACACTTGTATTCATTCCTGTTTATATCTCATATGCAATCTCAGTCAGAGAATTCTGTTGCGTTTAACTTCATTATATACCCATGATTCAGCCACTGCTCTTCCTTTCCAAGTCTACCTCGATTGTCCAAGCCACTCTCATGTCTTGCCAGGATTATTGCAATAGTCTTTTAATTGGTCTCCCTGCTTCTGCCTCTGCACATTTACACTCCACTCCCAACATAGCAGTTGCAGAGCTCCTGTCAAACTGAAGTCAAATTATATATTGTCTGTATTCAACACTTTCTAATGCCTTCCAGTTTAATTTAGAATAGAAGCCCAGGTATGTTCTCTGTCTTATAAGGCCCTATATACATGGCTACCTGTCATCCATCTGAACTCATCTGCTCTTCTCTCACTTGTTTCCATCCTCATTAGTTTTTCTACTGTCCCATAAATGTATCAAGCTGGCTCCTGTTCAGAGAGCTTGCTTTGGTCTTCCTTCTTCCTAGAATGCATTTCAACCAGCTCTCCTCACAATTTGCTCTCTCACTTTAGGTTTTTACTTAAAAGTCCCCTTTACTTGCCTGTCTACCCTAATGAAAATCTCAGCCTCACCTGCTTATTGAATTCATTTTATCTCATCTGAAATGTAACATATATATTTACTTACTGTGTTTATTGTCTTCCCTAAGTTCCACAAAGGACAAGATTTTTGTCGGTTGTATGCTCTGCTATATCTTCCATGCATCAGACAGCACCTGATGCAGCATAGGCAAGAAACACTTGCAGAGCATGTGGGAATGGCATAGCTGATACCCTACGTGTCACCCAGCTTCCAAGTGCTATGCCTCTAAAGAAGGAGGGACATCACATCCTCCTTACAAGTTCTATATCTTGATTGCAAAATGTTTATGCTCCATTTGGAATAAAATGTCAGTGTCTTATTTGAGAAACATCAGTGAATAATTAAATATATATATATTTCAATATTTGGCATCAGATGGATCTACAGTCAACCCCTGGCTTGGCTATTTATACATTTGTAAAATATTGATAATTATACCTACCTTGCATGATTCTTGTGAGGATTCAAACACTTGGCATATGTCAAGTATTTAATAAATGGTTTGACTTCTCACTGTAGTGATAAAAGATAAGATGCAAGAAGAATATTAACAGTTGAGACACCACCATTTTCTTATGACTAGCTAAAAGAGTTTACATTATAAAGTTAATCATAAGGTAATACTTCATTTTCTTTTTGCCCCAGATCGTAACATTCTGCCATTGTTTAGAGATCTTCGTGATTTTATACTGATTCAAATGCTTTTATTGTCTTGCCACACATTCATTTTTAAAAGTGATTTAGAGCTGATTTCTTTAGCAGGCTTTATTTGTCACTTTATAATTCAGGAAGCATGAGCTTCGACTCTGGCAATTTTGTTTATAATGTCAAATAATGAACTACAGTAATAGGATTCTACTGTGGTCAAATTATGCCATTCTCATTATATTATATATATTTTCTGCAGAGCTATACGCAGGTGTACTATTCTTACTTGCATTGATTTGATCAGCATATTGACAACTTTTTCCTGAAAACTCTCCTTTGGGAATATTTGATGAGTATTTATTGTAATTTTCTTCAATAGTGAAAGTACAATATTCAGCAAATTTCATTCCCCTATTTTAGGTTAACAAAGACAAAGGACATGTCATTATTTGGGGTTTTAATTTCTTTAATTAAAATATGATTGTTATTTGGATTGTTATGTAACTTTGTTAGGTAAGTAAATTAATAATTGTCATCAAACATATATTAATCTTATTTGCAACAAACCCTCAATGGCCTGGGGCAGGGATATTCCAACTCTGGGAAAACTATGAACTAGATGGAGAGTGCTTTGTGATCCTAATGAGATTATCTTCTTCTACTGTCACCTATGGACAAACATCTGGAAATTAAGCTACTCCTGACAAACTCTCATCTCCTCTATTAAATTCATTTTATCTCTTGTTAGTGTAGGTTTTTCTTCTTTGTGTCCCGAGTCCCAAAGTCTCCTTGCTGGAGAATTTGGTTCTAATGGAAGAAAAGAGGCACCCAATATTGGAAAGACTGGATATTTGGTGTGTCACTTCTCTCCAAGATATTTTCATTTAAAAGTATGTCTCAGAACAGATTGGTGGTCAAATAAAGTAATAAATCAGCAACAGTGTAAATTTAGCAGGTACGGGGCCAGTTTGTAACTCAAATCACTCACGTTAGACAATCACCTACCTGAAAAACTAGTTATACATATTCTTTCATCCTCCTCACTTTGTAGAATATCTGGTGGCTTATTGAGGCATGTCTGTTTAATATAGTCTCAAGTATATTTTTTGTTATTCATTGGTCTCTTTATTATACATAAATTCCTCATATCTATGTACCTTCCCATAGGATCAGCTATAGAATTTTGTATAGAATTAACACATGCTCAATACCTGCTCAATAAATGTTTGGAAAATTAAATTGAATAGGCATTGATGGCCTTCAACTGCCCTTACTCCCTAGGCTGCAGATTTGGACCAGTTAGCTACAGTTCTTCAATGCAGTTGTGTAATGGATACAACTAATATTTGAGGTACTCAGTTTGTCACACAATTATTTACTCATTTACACATCCATTTGTTTAATTAATATTTACTATGTTTCCACCACATATAAGGTGATGGAAATATATAGACACATTAGATTGATTATCTGGTCACAAGGCACATATAGTAGTAGTGACTCCACATAAAGTAGTGACTGATAAGTTTGGCCAAATGTTAACTTTCAAGTCATTAGAAAATAGTCTATTGTCTAAATATGTAGAAAGTTAGTATGTTGTATCATTTATGCTAAGGAAATGTCATTATCAGTGTGAAATGGGAACTATAAAATTCCCCATAAAACAGCTTTCTTTCCTCAAATTCATCTATGTTAAATTACTTGATTTTATTTGTTCATTCATTCAGCAGGAAATAAATTATCAAGCAACTTATTGTATTCTGGGTATTATTTTAAGTGTTGAGTTTACAAAGATAGAAAAGATAAAAAAAGGGAAAAAAGATATTTAACATGATTAAGTGTTTGGGAAGTACAGAGTACTCACATGCCTGCAAATAACTATGAAATTCATAAAAACAAGAGCTCTTTGACTTTTTTTGATATGGATATTTTGCTTTCTTTCTTTAAGATAAATAGAAAAATAGAATGTTAGCTAGGATTAAACTTCAGGGCTTTTTTTCCTCCTATATATATGAAGGACACCCTATGCTATTCATAAGCAAATTGTGGGATAATGATTTGAAAATACATATATGATAGCCTCAAGAGTAGATGATAATTTTTATTCAACATCCATTGTTTGTGTCCATTCAAACAAGAACCTCAACTATTTTGACTGAATAGGAAAGAAAATTTAGTCAATTGAATAAAACTATCACATAGTTTGGCTGGACTTAGTTTATTTGAATGGTTAATGCATCATAAGTATTTCTACTATTTATATTTACAGGTTTGAAAACTGCTTTTGTTCCTATGTTTCATTTGTTGACAGAAGCATATTAAATATGCCATTAGGTTAAAGGGGTATAACATGCAAGGTAATGTTTTTTTAAACATTATTTTTATTTTTCATGTTTTTTTCCATGCAAAAAGACAGAAATTGTCAGTTTCCAATATTTAATTTTTGACTCTTTGAAGTCCTAATGATTCAGTTCTGTTAAAATAACATATTATTTGTAGTGCAGTTTCTTTTTCATGGTATTTACCAAATGAAGGAAATTACGCCTCTTATTAGTATATCTAATCATTTGTTTGCAATGACCTTATTTTTATCTCATCTATGTTGTTGCAACATAGCATATAATAACCACCAAGATTGAATTTTTTTTCATTATAGGGTTGAACCCTCCTAATTTGTCAAATCTGTTATTTGAACCAGTTGAATTGCTGGCTTTTATCTCAATTTCTTGACTGCTGCTTAAGAGGATTAGAGGCCTCGGTCAGCTTCACCAGGGTGGCTCACAGTGACAGGCGCCATTGCAGCTCAGATCCAAAAATCAATGAAGTGCGGCTCATTGAGCCTGATCAACTAAGCCTCAATTGCCCTGTGGAAAAAACCTAGTGTCGGGCTTCTCTAGTTATGCAAAACAAGTGAGACAGAAACCAGCAGCTACCTTCTTCCTTTTAAATCCAAACATTAGAAAGGGAATAGAAAGGGTGAAAGTAGTAACAACAGCAAAACTATGAAGAAAAGACAATGTGAAGAACTGGCCTTTATGCCCAAAAGCATACTTTGATTTATCACTTTATTAAGTCTTCAAATTCTCTGATAAAATAGTCTTTTACTTTTAAAAATCATCCAAAATTTCTAATTATCATCATCACATTTTTTTCCTCTAGTTTTAGTAAGTAAATTTTCAAATGCAAATTATCAAAAGTAAGCTTTCTATTTGAAATGTATCCATTTTTTCTTTCCAGGGAAGTCGTAAAACAAGAATAACTATATGACCTCTCTCATTTTTCATTCTATAAAAAATACTGTGAAACAGATGCATTTATTCTGATAGGACAAGATGTTCCTTCCTCTGTTTTATGTGACAATATGTTCTTTCCTCTGCTTTATATGATAACATGTTAACACGTTCTTTCCTCTACTTACATCGTAACTGAGTGAAGCATATTAAGGATCCTCACTCTCATATATTTTAGATGGGGAAATAATTATCTTGCTCCAATTTGAAGGTGTTAATACAAGGAAAAAATCACCAATTCCATTTAAGAGTGAAGGCTTTCCCCCCCACCATGGAAGCTTAACATTTTTGTAAAAAATGATCTAAGTAACTAGATTTGGTGTTTAAATAGTTCAATCAGAACTTTTGCAACTTTAGTTACCATAATCACTCAACAAGCTGATGATCCCTTTACCAAAAATTGATTCCTTTAACTGTGAACAATTAGAAAACATTTTGGGGAAATGAAAGAGTCTCCAGAGAGCAACAGAATTTTATATCATAGAATCACAGTGTTCTAGAGATTTTTCAGCTATATTTTGCAATTGTCTAATTACGAAGATCAGAACGCAAAAACCCCAAAAGTTAAGGGATTTGACTCAGATCGTAAACAATTGAAAGTTTTAAAACAAAGAGTGAGAAACTTGATATAAAGGATTTTAACAGGCTTTAAAAGGGTAGACAATTTAAATCACAACCATTTTCATATGATATGGAATATTATTACGATCATCTTGTCAACAATTCTAATTTAAAGACTGTAATTCATTTTGAAGCAACTTAAAATTCAGTTTAAAACAATTCTCTTTAAAATCTAAGCACATTCTGGTGGAGGAATGAAACACCCTCGATGATGTTGAAAGTAAATGACAACCAAGGCGGAAAAATTGATTTAATAAATAGTACATCATTTCTAGCGATGGTACTTTTTTTTTTACCTATCTGTCTAGAACCTACCTTTTAATGTTTGGGACCTTGTCATGTGGTGTGTAAATAGAAGCCCTCAACATGTTCTCTTACCAAAAAGCAAGGCTAAAACTTTAAAACAGGAGAAAACATTATCCTGAATAACTTTTCATAGCAATGAAATTTTCTGAAACTTCAATTACTTGCTTTTTGTCACTATGAAATCATTTTGCAGTATAATAACTTGGTAATGCGAGAAATTTGGAATAAGTCAACATTCTCATTAAAACAGAGTCATCTGATATTACTGAGAACCATAAAACAGCTATTGAAACCTGAAGCTTCAGAGAAGGAAATCTTTATTGCAATAAAGAAATCAGCAACATTGTTTATAAGCATCATTTCCATGGCAAAAGATTAGTTCATTCAATAAGAATCTTGTAACATGGTGCCAGCACGGGTGCAATAAACTTTATGGAATGGCTCATAAAATTAGACTAATTAAAGATAATCTAATTTGGACAATTTTATCTTCTGGAAAAGAAATGTGATGTCATCCTCCGGGAAGAAACAATGTTTGGTCTCTGGGGATGCACTAAAAAAAAAAGAAAAAAAAGAAGAAAAAAAAAAACCCTCACAAGATATGTGCAATAATAAGAATTAGGGTTGATCCAAAGACAGTCTTAGATCTACCCATTGCCTCTCAAAAGATCCACCACATAGACTGTTAAGCCCCATAATTATCTCCCCTATTTGTGACAAGCATGAGCTAATCAGTCTCTGAGGGAGTTTTCCAGCAGATACTGAGGAGAGTGTGTGAGCTTCACAGTGCTCATCAAGCTATTTTGTACTCAGAATCGCAAAGAGCTGACCAAAGTTCATTATCCTCATCTAAACCAGAATTAATTCAAATTAAGAAAAATAGACTTTTGAAAACGCCAAGTGCTTATGATTTAGAACAAAGAGTCTTCACTATTTTTATAACAGCAGCATAGGTTCTAGCTGCCTATAATCCCATATTAAAAGATTAGAAAAAACATCTGAAGAAATCAGAGAGTGTCTAATTGAGGTTCTTGCCTTTAATCCTGCAAGCAGACTCCCTCTTGGATATCAAGATCTGTCAGTGCAGAGTCAGGGGAATTCTGTAAGGAAAAAGCAACCACGAAGAATATAACATATTCTTTCCTACTTAAGAAAGAAAAAGAGAAAAACACAGTTGGTGATATCAAAACATAAGCCAACACAAAATTAGGGGAAACCCCAAAATGGATTTGTAAATATAAGCTAGAAAAAGTGGAGAAATAAGCCAGACCTTGCTCTTTTATAATGTTTAAACTATTGTGCAATACAGGGTACACAAATTAAAAGATTATATGAAACAGTAAGTAATAAGGAGTCACAATAAAGATAGAATCCAGACTAGCAAGGAATTAGTAATCTATTTAATAAATATATTTTACCTGTGTATTGATTCTTAAAATACTAATTATGTGATTGTCTTTTTAATTCCATGCATTCATCTTTCCAGAGAATTATATGTTAGTGAGTACTTTGTATCAACCATGGAATGTTACTGCGAAACAAAGTTTTTCTGTGCTGCTATTTTATAATTGTGCACAATACAGTTTAGAAACCACACTGGTTGGAAATTAGTATTTCATGCTTATTTACTAAAGAGCTGAAATATTAGGGTATAGTTCATAAACAGTAAGCTAAATTAGCTGAGAAAGAATGAAGGAGTTTAAGAAACACAAAACCTTTCATATCATAACTTTTAAAAAAGTAAGAAAAAAAAGGGAAAAAGTGGCACACTAAAATCAAGATATACTTTAAAATAATATCATGTTTTAATCACAAAGCAGAATATTTGCTCCCTTAATTGCTTAGGAATTGATACGAAATGTAAATTATGCAAAGATATCTAAAAAAAATATAGAGATGCATATGTGCATGGTAAACATATTTTTCTTCAGCTTATTATGCATTAATACTTTAAAAGGGTTAATTTGGTGCATAATAGGAAAGTTTTCTTATATTTTCATCATAAACTTACATATAGAATAATTATTCAAAATATTTTAATAGGAAATTTAATATTTTATTAACAGTCTTCTAGTAAAAGATGACCCTTTTGCAGTAAACTGGATTTTGAGGGACTGCCAAAGTCATCAAGAATCATTCCATAATGCAGAAACACTTGGAACTGAGCAAAGATATGGAAAAAAATAAATCAATCGAACAATTTTTTCTTTTTAATTGCAAATGAAAAACTATTTATGGAACAGTATCTTCTGATCTGTACATGCTATCTCAAAAAGATGACATACCTCTCCAGAAAACACCACACCATGATGTGTATGCATTTAAGCAGTATTTACACAGATTTGTGTGAATGGTCAAAATAATAACCTTCAAAACAAAATTTTTGGGAAAAAAGTAACTTTGATAAGTATTTTAATAAACCAATTAACTAAATGAATGACTTATAAAGATATTGATTATTTAAATCAATTTTGTTCTAATTTTTAAACATGTGATTATTATATTAAGTACTGAAGATTATAAAATTAGTACAAACTAATGACAACATATGTGCTATATGACTCATATATAGTCATGTGAATGGAAAAATTAAGAAACTCACAGATAGTGACAAAATTCAATATAAACAATTTATATTAAGGGCAGAGAGCAAAATAAGTGGGGGTTATAGAGCCCAAACCTAAATTCCCTAGTTTCCCCATGAAATCTACAGTTGTCATCCTATGACTTTATGGAACTGGCCACTTCATGACGGAGCCAGTATATCTGAACCTTTTAATAACCAAATAGCAGATGAGAGGCGAAACTCATACAGTTATGTGATTTAGAGTTAAAATAACATGCCCTTTCAGGAATATAATTTTATCCTGACTTCTTAGATTTGATCTAACAAAGGAAAATTTATGAGTCATTTACATTTTAACAAGTATCAAATTATTTCCTATGCTGTTTTAATGAAAGATGGGAGCTTAGTATTTAACTTTAGTATTGTAATTTAATCATTAAACCATTATAATGATTATCATAATTTAAGTTCTGTACTATGAATCATGAAGAAAAATATGAACAATCAGGAATTACTTGAAATTTACAAGCAATGTTAGAGAAAAAAGAGGCATATATTATCTTAGGACACCCAAGGCACTACTCTGCTGGTGACAACATGGGAAATATCTGAGGCTTGCTTGAGATCTGTCTCATTTGCGGTGGGATTGCCTTAGTGTGTTGTAGAAGTCTAAAACCTCCACCTGAGTAGCATAGAAGAAGGAAGGTTTGTCTCATGCATACCTAACCTTGTCTGCATAATACAGTCACATAAAAAAGTTTTAAAAATCCTGATGCCTAAGCAGATCCAAATGATAAACAAACAAACAAACAAATAAATATATTTTAAAATCCAGGCATCAATGATCATTTTAAAGTTCTCTAGGTGATTCCAATGTGCACCCAAGGTTGTGAGCTATTGATCTACACCAACCCACTTCCCTTCCTGGCAACCTAGAAGAGTCCTAAGTGGTTTCTTGGAATCGAACTTTCTAATGAAGTTGTTAGGGTAAATCAGTGGTTCTCGTACCTTTTGCTCTCTGATCCTTTTTCATGCTTAAAGATTATCCAGGACCTCGAAGAGCTTTTGTTGATGGGGGTTATTTCTATTGACATTTACTCTAGTAGAAATTAAAACTAAGATATTGTAAAATATGAACTAATTAATTTAAAAATAAAAACAATGAAATCATTACATATTAATGGTTTTATAAAAATAACGATTTTATAAAACAAAACTGTAAGTGAGAGAAGTGGTGAGGTTTTAAAGTTTTACAAATCTCCTTAATGTCTGATTCAATAGAAGGCAGCTCAGTTTTCATATCCACTTTGCACTCAATCCATTACAATAATACATGTCTGGAAAGATTCACTATGCACTTATAAGAGAATGAAAATGAAAATAACAACTTAGTATTATTATGGAAATAGTTTTGACTTTACACACTGCTCTCGATGAGCTTGAGATTTTGAGAACTGCTGGCGTAATCACAGTAACCTTCACAGTGCAGACAAATGTCTATGTAACAAATCTGTTGGCCCCGAAAGGAACCACTTAGAATATACAAAAGAGACACTATTGTTACCATTTGGTTGGTGACCCATCAGCTTATGGCTGTACAGGTGCTATATCAAATGCTGAGTTAATTTAGACAGAAAATTTCATTGTTTTGGACTTTAGTAAATCAATAAGCACTTGAAAAATATGATTCCTATATTGAATGATTTTTCCCTGGCTAAAATATCCAATCCTTGCTTCCCAAAATTATCCAATCTAGTTGATAAAACAAGGCATACACAAATAAAAATTTACAAAGGAGCATTTTATAAGGTTAACATTTACATACAAATATCCAAGTAAGTTTTTAAAAAACCACAAAATTATATATTATTCAAATATGTTTAAATGATCTTTTTTACTCTCTTTTTCATTTAAGTTGTTATCATCATAGGTAGATAATTTTCCTTTATAAAATGATAGGACAGAAGAAAATGACACCATTTTGCTCGGTAGCTATTTTGACTTCACACTATGGCTATAGACAAATTCTTCTATAAATAGTTCCTATTTGTTCCTACATACTTTCTATTGTTGTTTGCTATGGTCTGAATGTGTTTCCCCAAAGTTCATGTGTTGGAAACTTGATCCCTGATGCAGTGATGTTGGAAGGTGGGGCCTTATGGAAGGTGTTTGGGTCATGGGGCACTGCCCTCATAAATGCACTAATGCTGTTATTGCTGGAGCGAGTTCCTTGTAGAAAGGATGAGTTCAGCCCCTTCTTACTTCCTGTCTTTGCCCTTCTGTCATATTAAGACATAGCAAGAAGGTCCTTGCCAGGTGCTAGCCCCTCAATATTGGACTTCCCAGCCTCCAGAACTATGAGTCAGTAAATTTCTGTTCTTATAAATTATCCAGTCTGTAGCATTTTATAACTTCAATATAAAGGGTGGATCACGAGGTCAAGAAATCGAGATCATCCTGGCCAACATGGTGAAACCCCATTTCTACTAAAAATACAAAAATTAGCTGGGCACGGTGGTACGCTTCTGTAATCCCAGCTACTTGGGAGGCTGAGGCAGGAGAATTGCTTGAACCCAGGAGGCGGAGGTTGCAGTGAGCCGAGATTGTGCGACTGCACTCCAGCCTAGCGCCTGGCGACAGAGCAAGACACTGTCTCAAAAAACAAAAACAAAAACAAAACAGAATAAGATATTGTTGTTGCTGCTGTTGTAGTTGTTATTCCTCTCACCTTTTGCTAAAGGCAGATGACTTTCAAAATAAAATAATATTCAATTTGATTTATTTCCTCTGATCTTAAAAAAGGACATTTTCTTGTTAGCTTATCTTTTCTTTGCCTTTTGTTAGCTCATCTATACATTGCATATGTTACATTTTATATGCAACAGGAATGCATGTACATTCAATCTCATTCTTTCCAGTTTAGACCACCATTCACACTTATTATGGTCGTTTTTAATTTTAATTCTCTTCTCCAAGATATCAGCTATTTCTTCCACTTGATGTTATCAGCAGACTTAACAAGCATACTTGATATTCTATCTTTCTGGTCATTGGAAAAATGTTAAATAGCACTGAACTTGGAACTGACCTCTGCAGAACACTTCTTGTTTCATTTTCCCTTTAATTCATTCCCAAATTGATACTTATTATCTGCATCTTTAGATGTGTACCAGGTAATATTGGCCAGTATTCCTTTGGTACATGATATATTTCTAATAATTAAGAAATACTCTAATTGGAAATCTATATAGAACTTTTATAGAACTGAACATTATTCATAAAGGAGTTATGTATATGCATAAACAGGCTAAAATTGGCCCTTAATAAGTGTAATATGCAGGCACGAAGCAAAGAAAAACCCATACTGTATTGAAATGTCCATTACTTGCTTCAACCTTGACTAAAATACCCATATGACCCATGGGAAATTAGAAAGAAAAATAGCATTTTATAAATCATTAAACTAAAATTTTTGCTGTAAGCATCCTATTGGTAAATTATGTCTAAATAACTATCTTTACTTCTCTTTCTAATTGGAACATCCTGTCTAGTGAAGCCTGGCTTCTTTCTCTCACTCCAACCTACCTCTAATATTACCTCATCCAAAATAATATTACCTCATTTGAATGGACATGGTAACCACCCACAGACATACACACACACAGAGACATCTTTTTATTAGAAAGTAATCATGGAGAATAGCTGATTGTGTTAGGTTTTATGTTTATATTCCCTAATCTATGTATGTACATGCATATATATATATTCAAATTAATTACTTGATTAATACAACATTACTAGGATTCCATAATATGAACTTATGAACATATTAATCCTACCTCACAGATAGAACAAGATAAGAGTAAATAAAGCAAGACAGAAGTTTTTCAAAACTTCACAAAGAGGGTAAAATTTAAGATAATTTGGTAGTGTTACTGAATAAGACAATCACCTAATATTTATTATTAAGTGTCCAACATGTACTCAATACAAAACTACATGATTCTAAATAGTATAAAAAATATTCAAATAACTCTTTAAGGGCTGATAGCTTATTTATTAAAATCATATTATAATGTACAATACTGACAACACAAGGTATTGTTACTGCTGAAATGTACTCATGGGATTTTAGAGATTATTAGGGGATATTAGCTTGATAGTCAAAAGTCTTTGTGAAAGAAACAGCTTCTGAATGAGAACAGTCTAGGTGGTGGAAAAGAATGTCTAAAAGCAAGGAGACAGTAATGTGACGTATACATATGTAAACCATAAATACCTAAAATAACATATCCTAATACATATGCTACAGGTGCATGTCTTTTACAAATGTTGGTGAACCTGTGTTACATTCCAGAATTCTGAAAGTGGTAGGTTTTACAGATGAGTTCTAGGAACATAAACCAGAAATAAGAAAGTATAGCAATTTTTTTCTACATAACAAACTATTCCCCAAATTTAGCAGATTAAAAGGACAGTTATTATCTCACAAGTTTCAGTGTTATTCAAAGAGGCTTAACGGTGTGATTATGACCGCAGGTTCTCAGAAGGCTGCAGTCCAGTTATTGGCTGGAGCTGCAGTCATTCAAGACTCAGCTGAACAAGAATCTGCTCATGGCAGGCCTTAAAAGATTCTCTTTCAAGTTCATTCAATGGGTCTTTACACAAGACTGCTTAGGGGAAGGCAGCTGGCTTCTAGA
Organism: Cheracebus regulus; assembly: GCA_963574635.1. Taxonomy (NCBI): domain Eukaryota; kingdom Metazoa; phylum Chordata; class Mammalia; order Primates; family Pitheciidae; genus Cheracebus; species Cheracebus regulus. The sequence goes on along the minus strand of CAUYQU010102289.1, from coordinate 99,262 downwards.
GCAAGCAAATTAAGACAGAGTGAGAGCAATCAAGACAGTGAGAGCACTCAGGACAGAGCCAGATCTTTTTATAACTTAATCTGAGAAGCAACATCAGATAGTTTCTTCCACATCTGATCTTGGAACTGAGCCATTAAGTCCATACCACACCCAAGGAAGAGGGATTGTACAAAATGCAGAAGGCAGGGACCAGTGAAGGCCATCTCAGAGGTTGCCCACCTCAGAAGACAAGATGGATATTGGGTAGAGGAAAGAAAAATAAATCTCCCTTTCTCTGGGCCTCATGCCATTGGGTCTAGAAGTCAGACCATCTCGAGGTCATTGAGAATTCTTCCTTATGTTCAAACATGAACTACAGAACCATCAGGAAGTTGGGAATTAGAAAAGAATGACATTTAGGATATGATGGCTTCCAAAATGTAATTTATCTCTCTTTCTTCATGTTATTTTATTGCTTTTTTGATATTCTTCTATCCAAAGATATAAAATAGATGCTGCTTCCTTTATCATTTTAATACTGAGACAATGGAAAGTACTGCTTATCCATCATGGTACTCTTGCAGGGAGCCTACATGTGACCTCAAAATCTTCTCTGATATAGTGTCCTAGATGTTTACAACAGACCGACCAGAGATGAGAGGTAACTTTCTCTCCCAGTGACAGTCTTTAGAAGAGAACTGCTTCAGCTTTCGTGATGTATGAAAAACATTCTCTGTAGAGTGTGGAGGAAAGGTAATCTTTTTAATAAATGGTGTTAGGTCAATTGGATATTTATATAGAAGAAAATACAACTCAGCCTCTATCTCACATCGTACACAAAAGTGAATTCTAGTCAAATAATACATCTAACTATAAAAGGCATACCTAAAAGGAAAGTATTTATAAACTTTTGCTTGCTATGAAAAGTCAAGCTGCATGGATAAATTTATAAATTTAAATTTGAAAATTATTAAATTTATAAACTTTACTTATCCCGAAAACGCAAACTGCATGGGTAAAAATATAGGCAACACATATAACTGAAGAAGAGTGTATATCCACAATATATAAAGGACACCTACATATCAATAGGTAAAAGAGAGACCCCCCCTCCCAATGAAAATATGGCAAGAAGTCTGAACAGAAACCTCACAAAAAAAGATATCTCAGTGGACAGTAAACCTACTAAAAATGTTTCTATATTATAGATATATATTATATATATTTATATAAATATATATATATAAATATAATAAATATAAATATATAATAAATATATTATAGATATATCTATAATATATTTATTATATATTTATATTTAATATATTTATTATTTATATTTATATATATTATATAATATATAATATATATTTATATATTATTTATATATAATATATAAAAATATATATCTATAATATATACATAATTATAGATATATAAATTTATCTAAATATATATATGTAGCCACACATCTTTTTCCTCAGGAATTTAATTCTTAAACACTTAACTATAGATTAGATAAATAATATATTTATAAAGTACTATATAACAATAAAAGTGGAAGGGAAAAAATCTAAGTTTATGTGCAACAATTTGGCTTAATTTCACAATCATAAAGCTAAGGCTAAGAAGTCAAATTCAAATGAATATACTATTATATCTATCTATCTATCTATCTGTATCTACTTACCTGCTCCGTGATTCTATTTATATAAAGCAACATATGCAAAAGTAATCTATGGTGTTAGAGGTAAGTATTATAATTAATTTTGAAGAAGAAAGACAAAATGGATGTTGTTACAAGGAGTATAAGGAGCACCCCCTCAAAAAATTTTAGGATGCTGGTAATCTGTTTCTTGACCTGGGTGGTAGTCATATTGATGTTTTCATTTTGAGATATTTTATTGACTGATTTGTGGGTTTCTTTGTTTATAAGTTTCACTCCACTAAAATGGGTTTTAAAAAACTCAGCTTTATTTCAGTTGAATCGGCGTATAATAAGGAAATGATTCTCTAATAGTTTGGAAAATAACTCTACACTTCATGAATCATGAAGTCAGTGTAACCATGGGTGCAGAGTTATAAGGAAGCTAAGAAAGTAAAGCGTAGAGGGTTAGTGAATACAAGTTCCTTGAGACAAATACATAGGATGTGTTCAGAGGCACAGCCATCTTCCAGCAGCTTATTTGATTCAGGAGAGTAATATTTTTGTAATGTTTCGTAGTTGGAATTTTGACAAAACTTTCAAATTGGTTAGATTCAAGTTGTATTTTACATACATTAAACTTTGTTCTGCCTGATATCTTGATGGGCAAGTTCAGCTACCTTTCAAAGTTTGAGAACAGACAAGAATGAAAATTTATATGGGGTTAAGGTAACATGTCTAATTACTTATTATCAAATTAGCAGCAAAGCAGTGCCAAAGCCATTTTTGTGATCAAGCATCCATGTCAGTGTGAGTGGGCTCAGCTAGTCAGGGTCTCCTTTGTTCCTTGTGGGTATGGATGGAAGTTAGTGGTCACAGCAGCCACACAGCAGAAATCATCAGCTCAGAGAAGCCCAGGATTAAGTATGGGGTATGGGTTCACTGTCTTCTATATCATCTTAGAATGGGAAGGGAAAGGAGAAGGAAATGTCAGCTCTCAGGGGTCTACTGCTTTACAATAAACAAAATATCTTGCTACAACAATGGTTATAAAATCTAGTTTCCTGGTGATTTATGCCTTACTGTGCCAATAAGCCTGCTCAAAATTCAGTGCAGTATTCCTGGATATCACCTACCAAAATGGTTTGATTTCATTCCTTCATTCATTTGTTCCTTTATTCTTGAAATATATTTATAAATCCTAGGTACATATTAAGTACTGCAATAACCCCAGCAATTAAAAGTTGAGTAATTCTTAATCCATACCCTCCAAAAATTCTTAAAATATATGGTGGTATTTCAAAATATTTACAAAAAGAATCTTGAACTTAACGTGAGTATTTATCTTTCAGCTAATTTCACATTGTAAAGTTACAAGCAAAGTAACTTAAAAAGTATAGATCTTACAAACATTTTAAACTGCTCTCAGTAAAGATCTGAGGAATTTTTGGAAATGATGTAATTTCCATTAAATAAGTAGTTTTCTAACATCCTTCTTTGGTTCAAAGACCAATGCCCCAGTAACTTTAACAGCATCAGATTTTGAGATAGTTATCTTTTTAATCCCCAAAGAACATAACACATGAAAAATCTCTTAGAATTACTCTTTCCATCTCAATTAATTTGAAGTCTAGTAAGTGAATTTAATTATATGCATGAAGAAAGCAGCATTTAAACCCTAAGATTATGAATTTGAAAACTGAAAGGGTACTAAGAGATAATCCTTCCTTATGACCCTAGAGACATTTGACCCCAAATGAACAGCTGGGCTCAAACAAAGTCGCACAGTCCTTGACATTTATATCCATGCGAAAACAGCACACATCTCTATAAAATCAATTTCAAATTTCAGTTTTCATTGTAATTATCAAGTTTTCCCCCAATGACTTTAATGATTTTTTTCATAGATAAATGTACATTTTTAAATCTCTTCAAACAAGGTCCCTAGGTGTCAGTTGCAGTCAAAACTAATAATGGAATAGGCATCTCCTTTGTTGCTTCATTTGAACAATGAGTTGGCCTTTTTGTGAGAATCAGGCTTTTGGATCCTGAGATCTGTATATAGACATTTGCTTATCCATTCTGGCGTCTGGCTAGTTGCAAATTTTATAACCAACATTTGCTGAATGCTTACTATGAGCCAGGCACTGTGCTAGATGTTGGTAATTAAAAAGAGAATAAGTTTTTAACTTCCTAGAAAAGCCGGTCAGAAAATTAGTGTCTGAGTAAGAAATGAAGGAACCAGAGCTGAGGCCATTAATACAAAGGGACAATTTTGAGAGGTAATAAGGGAGAGGAGTTTCAAGAGCTATATTTGAAGGTAAAATGACAGAATTTGAGAAACTTATCTATTTAAAAAACGATAGACATGATAAATGTATACAATTTGTCAACTAAAATAAGTACACTAAAATGTGGAGGAAATAAGAGAATAGGATTTAAACTGGTATCTTGGGAAAATTCTGAAAGCCATGTTCCCTTAATAAAGAGATTTCTATAGTTCTTCCCAAAATAACTTTGAGTCTAAACATTGTTTTGGCTTAAAAAATACTTTTATAGTGAGAAAGAAAATAACACGTTATTCTTTTGTTATTTAGGGAGTTGTAGTGAAAGAAGTCTTTTAAAGGAAAAGACAGTTCGCATGATGATAAAAAGGCAGATATAACTGTATCTAGGCATTTTAGGTTGGTGGGCTGTGGGCTGTTTCCATGTAGTGAGTCAAAGTATGCACTTCCCCTCAGTGGCCTCCATATCCCTATGTTCTTTTCATTCAGCTCACTCACACACTTACCTGTCTGGCCACTGAGTCATTTAAATTTCACTTTCCTCCACATTTTTCCAAATTCTACCACTAACTTCCTACATGTCCTCAGGCAAGCAAAAAGTTGTTGCCTTTCAATTTCTTGATGTGAAACTGAAGGAATGAGTGATCCTTCTAGTCCCCTCTATTTCTAGCATAGAGGTTGATGGTCTGGGAATGGTAGCAATTTTTAACTTCAACACTTCATGAAAATTGGATTTCAAAATCAGCTCAAGGTCATAGGTATAATTTTATTATTGAAGTCACAATGCCTTTGAACTTGAAATCTAAAGACCAGGATTACTTTCTCTGCACTGATTGTTTAACTTTGTTATAGTTTACCATTTAACCATGCCATAATACAGTGTCTTAATTTACAAAACAGAAACAATGTTTGTGTCTACTGAAATTTTGAGAGAAATAAGATATATCTTTTTTTTTTAATGTTACTTTAAGTTCTGGGGTACATGTGCAGATCTTGCAGGATTGTTACATAGGTATACACATGCCATGGAGGATTGCTGCCTCCATCCCCACCCCATCACCTACTAATGATATTTCTCCTAATGTTATACCTCCTCAATCTCTCCACCCCCTGCTACCCGTCCCCTAGGCCCCTACCCCCAACAGACCCCAGTGTGTGATGTTCCCCTCCCTGTGTCCATGTAATCTTAAAAAATCATTTCTACTACATAGACCTGAATATGTGTTGATTATTCAAGAGAAGATAACTAAATGAGATAAAAAGAAGAAACATTTGTTGTAACTAGCACATTTAGTTTTGTGTTTTCCTCAATGCCCATCAAGACCATTGGAATTCTCTTTGCTTTGCGCTTGTTCTATACCTCATGCCAACTATGACAACTGAGCCAGTGTGATAAAAATGCCATCTGCCTTGCCACTTTGAAAAAGGTACCAATTTCTACTACAAAAAAGAACAGCATTTAAGAAGTAGGTTCTTCTGTGCACAGGGCAAATTTAATAGGGGAACATATTCATTGGCTGATTTGAAATATGATAATCTTCTAATATCTCTTGTACCAATGAAGAATATGATTTATCCAGGTGGAAGCTAGAATCGTTTTACAAAATGACAGTGATGAGTCATTTGCTATGTTACTATGAAATACCTAAGCAATGTTAGTGTGAATTACTGCTCAGTTAACATTGTTTACCACCTAATTATTAAGAAGTACCTCCATCCATCACTGACAACTCAGTAAATGACTCAAGACACTATGATATTTGGAAATAGAACAACAAGGTCATCGCAAGTTTAATTAGCCACTGTGCATTACAAAACAGCAAATGGCCTATGATGAGAAGTAAAATTTCAATTTCTGAATATGCTTCATAAAATGACAGAGAATTGCTCACATATCAGTAATCCTAATAACAAATATATGTAATATCATTTAAGAAACTTTTAAAAAGTGTAATATATGATGAGTACTGAGAGGAACTAATTACTCACAGATTACACATAAGTCAATGTAAGTTGGTTCTGGATTTTGAAATGAATATCATCTTCTAGCATTTGGTATAGAGACATCTTCAGTATATGACATGTAAAAATGAGTTTAAAATTCTTTTTGGAATTTGTATGTGGCTAGATAAAACAAACCATGGGATTATTCTTTGTTATGGTTGGTTTGACCCAGGCTTGCAAATATTCTGGAAATTATCCAACATTTAGACAAAAGTACAATTTCCCAAGTCTGGGAATTGTTCCAGTGTGTATAGTCCTATTCCTATGTATTTTATGGAAAGGATGTTAATGTCATTTGCATCCGACCTGATATATGTGATAGTCTCTGAAAATAGAGATGAGTAGTTGTTTGCATGAAAGATGAAGTGTAACAGCTCTTCCAAGGTCAAGACCCTGTGATTAGGCTTGCATCAATCAAAATAATCATTTTGAGAGGCCATATGTTTAGGACCTTATATAATAGATTTCCAAATGGATGTGTTATTTCTCACTATTTACCTTTTCTATTCTTTGAAAGATCAATGATTTTCTTCTAGTTCTGTGAATCTTGGTGAGTTGAATGAGTATTGTGTTATATAAAGCATATTCTTATTTAATATTTTGTTTTATTTCTAATGTTAGTTAAAGTACTTTATTACTAGATTATTTTTATCTTATAAACATGATGTAGGTAATCAGTTGTAAAATCTTAAAATTCTAAGCAATGAACATTAAAATTACTGTCTAAAAATGTATCACATATACTTAAAAGAAGACATACAAGTATACAATAAACATATTTAAAAAGGCTCAACCATCATTAATCAGCAGAGAAATGCAAACCAAAACCACAATGAGATACCATTACACACTAGTCAGAATGACTATTATTACAAAGGGAAAAAATAACAGATGCTATGAAGGCTGCAGAGAAAGGAGAATGCTTATAAACCATTGGTGAGAATGTAAATTAGTTCAGCCACTATGGCAAGCTGTTTGGAGATTTCTCAAAGAACTAAAAACAGAGCTACTATTTGACCCAGCAATTCCACTACTGGGAATATATCCATAGAAAACTTAATCATTCTACAAAAAAGACACATGAACTTGTATGTTCATTACCACACTATTTACAACAGAAAAGACATGGGATCAACCTAGGTCCCCATCAATAAGGAATTGAATCAAGAAAATATGGTACTTGTACACCATAGAATACTATGCAGTCATAAAAAAGAATGAAATAATGCCCTTTGCAGCAACATGGACAGAGCTGGATGGCATTATCCTAAATAAATTAATGCAGGATTAGAAAACCAAATACCACATGTTCTCACATATAATTGGGAGCTAAACATTGGGTATATATGGACATAAATAATGTAACAATAGACATTGTGAACTATGTGGGGGAGAGGGAGAAGAGAAGGGCTGAAATACTACCTGTTGGGTACAATGCTTACTAACCAGGTGACAGGATCATTCATATCCCAAACCTCAGCATTACAAAATATACCTGTGTAACAAACCTGCACACATATCTCCTGAATTTAAAATAAAATTTGACATTGTAAAACAAAATAGAGATAAATACATAACTTGAAATCTAAAAAAATAAAAATAAAAACAAAAATGTGTTACATGAGATGAACTATAACAATAATAAAATTCCTGAAGAATTGAGACATAGAGTTGAGAAATACAGTTGGACAGTAAAATATGTATTTCAAATAAATTACAGAAAACATGTTATTGGTTTCTTTACTAAGTCATTTCTTTAAATTGGTTTAAAGAAATTGGTTTCTTTAAAAAGTCGTTACTTTTTAATATTGAAAAAGAAAATTAGACATAGCTTTTGTCTTATCCTTGAGACTGAGACAGAAGTAGGGTCACTGTAATATAGATTTAAGAAGAAAGCCATTGTTCACTGACATAGCGCACATTTAGCAACTGTTATTAACTACAATTTTTTCTTTTCTTATATAGAAGCACTTAGCCATTTCCACTATACTCTCTTTCAATACTAAACAGGGCAAAGCGGTATTTTTGTAAATGATTCTCATGATGGTAACTTGCATGGTTCTGCTCTTTTGTGGGGAACTCTGAGAGTCTGAGTTGGTCTATCATGTTCCTCACTGTTCTCCAAGAATACTTCTAAATGTAGCAATTTGTCTGTATTTTCTCTGTGCCAAAGATAAATGAAAAATTATTGGTGAATATTGTTTACTTAAGAACATTATTATATTTCATATATTTAAACATTTCACATTTTGGTACTGACATACTATTTGTACTGATATAATAATCATTTTCAGTATAAATTATTTTCTACTTATAGCATGAAAATACACATAGAATAATTAATATGCACCAGGCTAAATACTTTCATAACTTTTACAAGTGATACCTAAGGTGAAAATAGAGAAGCAGGCATGTGATAGAAGGTAAACTCTTATTTTATCTCTGGGCACAGAGAATTTTCTACTTTACTGATTTTCAAACTTCAGCTTGCATTAAAATCACTTTGAGCACATATAAAATGCATATATCTGTTCCTTTTCCCTAAGCATCCAGTTTCTTACATCTGGAGTAGGGTCCAGAAACAGGCTCTGTAAAGTACTTTAGATCAAAATTACAGAATCTTGTATATAGGTAAGTCAAAAGCAAAACTGTCTAGAGATAGAAAGGTACAAAGTTCAATTTTTATTACAGTCTGCTTAGAAGAGTAAAGCATCACAACTTTCTTGCAAATTTATAATCTTCAAGGTGAATTATGAATTATCATAATGCTCTTTATCTTGTCTATTGCCCCAATCCGGTTGGATCATTAGAGTTTTCTGATCTCAGCATATGTTAGAAGATCGCCACTATCATATATTTTAAAACCTTGCAAAATATGCAAGACTAGATAGAATCCAGGATATTTTTAATAAACTTATAATCTGAGTATAGATATTTGTATGCAATATGTTTTCCCTTGTAATATAACTTTGGTTCTAATAAAAAGCCTTGTACATCAATGTAACACTCCTTTATGGCGCCAGAATACTTTACAGGTTTTCATTTCTTGCTTTATTTCAGACTATAAATATATGCTCTTAAATTTTCCTGGGGTGAAAGAACTGATGTCATATAGCCATGCAAATACAGACTTCGCTCTTTTCAGTTTACATCACGAAGAGAAATGAAGCAGTATTTTAAAAGAGAAAAATATTATTTTGTTTCAAACTTCTTTTCCACCAATTAAAACAGCATTCTCTTAAAGGTGCACCAATGTAAACTCCTGTACCTCTTTCCATCAAACAAGAAAAATGGATGTCATAATGTCTCTACTAAAATTCATTATACTCCCACCGATATCATTGTCCTTTGGTTGGTATGCAAAAATTCTTAGAATTTTGAATAATTCTATTCTTAGAATAGAACAGTTTTACATACATTTTTGCACAAATCTGGATCGATTTATTTAACCCCACTATGTCATGCCCAGCTACTTACCTAATTCAATTAATTAACTTAATATTTGCAATAGTAATACATATTTTTTTCTAGGCTGTATTGCTAACACAATTGTTAGTGACTCCATCATTCTCCACTGCTCCATTACCCTGCCCTCAAGAATATTTCCATTCATTCATTCATTTATTCAGTAATTATGAACTGACACTCTACTGGCCCCAAGCACCATGTATAATCTGGGCACTATCCAAGGTACTGTGTTTCCCTTGATATGTCTCTCAAACCCATTTCTAACTTTATGTGCTTAGTGTTCACTTACAATTTTCAGGTTTTTATTTGATCTTTATCACAATAATGTCTAAAAGTCTTGCTTCTTATATCTCATCCATCATCTCAACTGCCTTTCATCCTTTTAGCCTTTCTTATACCCTACAACCTTCACCATGGAATAGTGTTTACGGTAATATGGTTTAGGCTTAGTGTTTGGGTCAAATTTCAGATTTGCTACTAATTCATTGAGTGATTTTGGGCAAATGAAATAATGTTAAAAAAAAGTGGGGGTGGGCACAGAGCCATGAACAATATATATTCATATATACAATGAATATATATTTTATGTATTTCTATATCTCTTTTATATTATAGCTGTAATTTCAAATTTTCTTTTTAAAGCCCTCATGCAAGACTTTTATCCCATAATTCATGTAATACAAAATTTTTCAAAAGGCTCATAGTACTTACTTGAAAGTTTAAGGCTCTTCACATTTAGTATGCTGTCTCAATTAAAAGCCTCTCCCATTTCTCCTCTATCTGAAAAACTTCAATTCAACCTAAAAGTTTTACTTGCTGTTTTCCAAACTCCAAGTATTTCTCTGAGTATTTGATCTCTTAGTTCCTCTGCCCTTGAAATGCTCTCTTCATCATCTGTCTAAATTCTTCTGTCCTTTAAACCAAATGAACATGCCTACCATCGTCTCTATCCAACTTCATTTGAAATGTTATCTACATCCTCTGCACTGTGAGTACACAATTGTTGGCAACGTTCAAAAGACAAATATTATCTGGTGTCAGTTATTCTCTTATGGTCTTGAACTCTTCTTTAAATTTCTATTTTTTGGGTACAGTGTATACTGCTCAGGTGTTGAGTGCACCAAAATCTCAGAATCACCACTAAAGGAATAATTTATGTAACCAAACATCACCTGTTCCCCAAAAACCTACGGAAATAAAAATAAAAGATCTATTTTGTTCTTATTGTGTTGTGCATTTCTCTTTGTTATATCTTGTCTATCCAACTAATTTATAAGTCCATTTAAGGTAGGGTCCACATCTCATTTTTCTATCCCCACATCCATCTAGAACAGCATCTTGCTTACAGCAGTTTCTCAATTCATGATTGTTAATGCAGTAAAATAATGAAATTATGAGCTAGAACCCAAATATATATTAATTTCTAAATTGTACACATGTACTTCTATCAATTAATACATACCGGTGAAGGTTAATTTCTTTGTTTCCATTTTTTTATTTTTATAGATTCAGGGGTGACATATGCAAGTTTGTCACATGGCTGTGTTGCATCGTGGTAGGGTTTGGGTTGCTCGTGTCCCTATAGTGAACATTGTACCCGATAGGTAATTTTTCAACCCTCATGCCCTCCCACCTTTCTTCCTTTTTTAGTCCCCTGTGTCTATTACTTCCTTCTCTTATGTCCATGTGTACACAGGGTTTAGCTCTCATTTATAAATGAGAACATGTGATATTTAATTGTCTGTTTCTTAGTTATTTTACTTAGGATAATGGCCTCCAACTCTATCCATGCAGCTGTAAAAGACATGATTTCATTCATGTGTATGGTGGTATAGCATTCCATGGTTTATACATACAACATTTTCTTTAATTATCCATGGAAAGTTTCTTAGGTTGATTCCATGACTTTGCGACTGTGATTATTGCTGCGATAAACATGCAAGTGCAGGTGTCTTTTTGATATGATGATTTTCTTTTTTCATTTGGGTAGACATTCAGTAGTGAGGTTGCTGGGTCAAATCCTAGGTCTATTTTTAGTTCTTTGAGAAATCTTCGTACTGTTTCCCATAAAGGTTGTGTTAATTTACATTCTGACCAACAGCATCCCAAAATTGTTCCCTTTTCTTCACATTCTTGCCAACATCTGTTGTTTTTGACGTTTTAATAACAGCCATTCTGACTAATGGACGATGGTATCTCATTGTGGTTTGGATTTACACTTCCTGATGATTAGCGACGCTGAACACTTTTTTTTTTTTTTTTTTGTATATTTGTTGATCACTTGCATGTCTTCTTTCAAGAAGTGTCTGTACATGTTCTTTGACCACACTTTAGCAGGGTTCCATTTTTAATTGCTTTTAGATGTAGAAATAAAAAGCAGTGATTTTGTTTTCTTCTTATGCCCCAATCCCAACTGTGTGGATTCTCTCACAGCCGGTCAGCCCCTCTTCTGTTTTTCATTGTACTCTTTTTGGTATGTACTTTGTTTCTGTTCCATAAATATTAGTCTTCCAGGGGTTCAATTATTGGCCACCACATTTTTTCACTCTACCCTTCTCCTTCACCCACTCTAAGAAAGTTTCCATCATCTGTATGGCTCATAGATGTGTAGCTCTAGTTCTTACTTCCCTCATGAGTCCAGATTTGTTACATAGCAAATATTTGGGATGTATGTTTGCTGACCTTAACTGCATATTTTTTTTCTGAGCTGTGACTTTCCTACAACTTGCTTCTTCTTCAGTATTCTATTTCTTACCTAATAATACCATCGCTCATCTACTCAGAAACTTAGGAATCATCTTATTCTCTCTCTTGCCTGAGACTTCTCTACATGCAATCATCAATTGTTGATAATTTTACTTATCAATATTTTTGAAATAAGTCCCATTTTTATACTTCATTTTCCACGATCTTATTTCATGATTATCTGGACTACTTCAGTCACTTTCTGCTTTTTATTTTTCCTTTTTTTTTCCACTAGAAAATTTCACCCTCTGTTTTCCATTGTGGAAAATGCAGGTTGGACCATGTTTACTACCTTGTTAAAGCCTTTCAATTTATCCCTATAAACTACCAGATAAATTGTATATTTCTTAGAAAATACAGAAGATCCTCCATGATCTATCCCTCTCTCTCTTTCCATTCTTTTCTATAACATCTTTCCATCTCATTCAAGATACTTTAATAGTGATGATGATGATAATAATAATTGTTATAATATGAATAAGAAGAAAGGGAATGAGAAAGAGAAAAAAAAACCATGATGATAGTATGTGCTAGAAGCTCATCACTGTGCCAAGTGCTTAACATTTATCATTTATCAAGCCTCACAATCCATGAAGTAGATGCTATTTTTTTCTTCTTTATTGATGCAGAGACTATGTCTGCTTGGAAGACAGAACTCTTTCACTAATGTTCATGTAGACAATAAGTGAGACAGTTCATGCCATTACATAACATCACAGTACTATCCCAGGCATTGTTGTTTATTTGTTTATGTTGTTGGTACTATCTTGAATAAGTTTTCTTCTTATCTTGCTTTAACCATCTTTTCAAGGATCAGCTCAGATTTGGTTAAAAGTCCTTCTTCAGAGCATTAATGTATAGAAAAAACTATGATTTTAGAATTTATATTGCTTTAAAATAACTCATTTATTTGTTTCTCCCCATGAGATTTCACTTTCTTTGAACGCTGGAGCCATGTCTTAGTTAGATTTCTGTTTCCACTACTTTCCCAAGTTATTGAAAGTGAATATGAATGCAACACATTTGTAAAACAAATTTTATGCAGAGTGAAAAAACATCATGTTGTAGTGGCGGAGTAATTATTGTAAGAAATTTGTAATGGGCAGTGAACATATAAGTTTTCTAGGAAAATGAGATTACCACTTTCCTTCTAAAATTAGAATCTAAAACTTCCAAGGTTTACAGGGAGCAAATGCTACCTTCAGGTGGGCCAAGGTGGCTGACCTACGGTCTGCCTTTTACCTTCTGTTTGAGAATTCTGAAATGAAACAGTAGAAGGAGGTGGCCAGAAGAAGAATAACAGAATTAAAGTGCCACTGAACTAGCATGAGTTTAGTACTTTTTATTCTTCTAGATAAATTCTACCAATTTTTACTTCTCAGCCAGTGTGAAAGAGGGCACCGGAGTGCAGATAGAATGAGTGCCAGAAGAAACCCTCAGTTCTGGCTCAAAGAGCAAGGAAGGACACTCATAACACAGCAGAGGTTCATCTTGTCCGTGGTGCCTTCTTACTCCCTTGGTGGTGATGCCTTACATTTATTCCCTAAGGGTCATCACATTATCACTTCCGTCCATCACACTTTTGAGCAAGATCTGGGAAATACGGAAACTAGGCTATCCTGAGAGCATAAACTCTATGAAATCAGAAACTTTAAAGAAATCACGGATCTATTCCCCTGTTTATAACAGTGCTGACACTTTATAAGTTCTTCAGAAATCTCGTTCTTGTTTTCTTTTCCCACAGACATATTTAGATAGCAATTCCAGAAGATTTCATTAATTCTTAAAGAACAAAATAAGAGAAAAGAGATAAAGCAGCAGGTTTATGAAATATATATTACTTCTTTAATTCACTTTAACTTATTTCTCCACTCATAGCTAGCTTTCTATCAGCTTTCTTTTAACAGGCAACAAGTTGGTCTAAACATGTGGAAAACATGCCTGGCTCCATGTCTTATTTCACACATAGGGCACTACTTTTCAACTTCTTCCTAGACTTCTTGTCACCTCTATGAGCAATTTCAAAAGCAGCATATTCCCACAATGCAACTTGAATCACCACTGTACATCTCAGTTCAGATGCTAGATAAGAAAATCAAATTTCTTCTCTTATGACTGACATCAGGAACATCCTCACATGTGAAATAATTCTAGAGGATTCTAGTTCCAGGTAAGATGAAATGAACACACTCCGTCCTGTAACTTCCACTGAATGCATCCTTGAAAAAAAATAAAGAAAACTTAGAATTCGTGGAGATTTTGTATAAGGATTCTGAAATGAAACAATAGAAGGTAACTGGGAGAAGAATAAAGGAATTAAAGTGTCACTGAACTAGCATGAGTTTACTATTTTTTATTCTTCTAGAATAAATTCTACTATTTTCTATTTCTCAGCCAGTGTGAAAGTGGGCACTGGAGTACAGATAGAATAAGTGCCAAAAGAAGCTCTCAGTTCTGGCTCAAAGAGCAAGAAAGAACACTCATAACACAGAGAATGTGGGAATCTTCCACTTAATTTTGCTGTCTTTACTCCATTCTCCTATGTCCCAGCCAGCAGGCAATCCTGTGTGAAAGTGGAAGAGACTGGTAACAGGGGCCTAAAGGAGGCAAACCTCTGAGGAAGCCGAGACTTCCTCTACATTCAGTGGGTCTATGGTGCAAGAGGGATGAACTGATTCCTTTTTTTCTTTGACTTCCCGTCACTTGGCACCAGTTGCAAACACAGCTGCAGAAGTGCACAGCAGAACAAAGCCTCACCTTTCTAGATAGCAGACCAAAATGATGACTCCCAGGAACTGAGGAGTTCTTAGGAAATCATGGAGAGAGAAAAATTTGGGAAAGTGATTCCATAAAGTTGTTAATGAATGACTCTGAGATCATGTATGTGGAATCAATTCCATTTATTATATTGAAAATTTTGAGATCTGAACGAATACATAAACCAACCCCCATATTTCTGGCATATATGCAGGCCAGATCCAAAATCACCACAGAAGACCTGAAAAGTGAACCGGCAGCCCACAGAAGGTGGGCGGGAACTTACAGTGTGAACCTAACCATATCTGTCTACTCTACTCTTTTTGCATACATTTACATTTTTGTCACTGTACCTGTCTGCTAACTACCATTACTATCTATAATATCAAGTAGGACCTCATAAAATAATATATGTAATAAATAATAGGAATCTCATAAAATAGTACTCAAAACATCCAGAGTATAATTCAAAAATATGCAGCATATAAGAATCAGAAAAATCTCAAATCACAAGAAAAGGCAATCAACATACAGCAATGCTGAAATGACACACATACATTAAAATTATCTAACAATCTAACATGAACTTTAGAGCAGCTTTTATAAAAATGTTGCTGCAAGCCAATCATGACCACTCTTGAAACTAAAAGAAAGCCTTAGCAAAGGAATAAAAGATGCAAAGAACCAAATGGGAATTTTAGAATAAAAAAATACAGTATTCAAAATTAAATCATTCTACACCCAATATACAGAGATATGAGTTCATCCTTATAGGCCCACTTTTATATCCACATGTTAAGATAGTGCTATAAGCATTACACACACACACACACACACACACACACACACACACCCCTACCCCCAACAAAATACATAGATACAAAAAGAAGAATATTTTAAGTATTTTAAGTAAATATAATTATAGACAAATAAAATCTACATGTTGAAGTTGTTCCCATGATTCATATTTAGCTATGTATGGTTCATTTTGCTTTGTTTTTAATACAGCAGAATTAAGCCTAAGAATTTTATAGTTTGTGGAGGTTGATTGTGCTGCACTTACAAAAGTAGAAGCCCATTGTTAAAAAGTACTTATGTACATAAGCAGCAATTCTATTTACAAAGAATTGCCCTAATGTGTATATTTGCATATCATTTGCATATTTGTCACCATACCTGTCAATCAGCTCCAGCAATGAGCAAATCAGGTAGCCCACAGGGGAACCTGGGCCCAAAGAAAAAAAAAAACAACAAGGTGATCTCAGGTGGATGAAATCCTCATGTATTTATTTTTTAAGGCAATATTCTTGAAAAAAACCAAATGGGGTAAAAACAGACAATTTGGATGTCTTAACAACTACAGCTTTTCATCTTAGAATAATTTTATTTTTCACACATTTGGGGAATATTGTTTAATTATAGTCCTTTTTGTATTTTCTTCAAATTACCAAGCTAGGCTAAAGTACTTCCAACTACTAAATAATACTCTATGGCAAATTTACTTTAAGAAACTCTTGGCATGTATTATTTCTGGAAATATTCTTACATATGTGAAAGCAGAAAAAAATTAAAAGTTTAGAAAAATTTTAAAATTCAAGATTACTAAAAGATACTTAGAAATACCAAGGTTATAGTTATGAATTTCAACATTAGATTCATGGATTTGGTCATAAGCAAAAGGCAAACTGATATTTCAAGAACAAAACCTCCAGGATGTTGAGTGATACTCTTCCTTTTAGGTAGAATTTCTGCGGTTTTCTCCTGATTCTTATATTTCAGCTTGCAAGATAAACCCTCTATGAATGATGACACAAGGAAAATCCTGCTTGTTTAATAATGAAGCCTCCAGAACTGATGTTTCTTTGGGGGGTAATATCCAGTTATTGTGTCTGCAGAGTCCTGGGATGGGGAAGATGCTTAGTAATCGTTATCATGATGATGGTTCCATATGGCTGCTGAAAGCGGGGGCATACATTAGACCTCCTAGGCAGCATAGCTGTACTGGCTGGCAAAAAATATTTTCCTATGGGTAAATTATTTGATTTAGTTTATGTATGGCATTATGAAGCTAACTTTTGCACATGGGTACACAGTGCAATTAATATTTTGACCCTAATCATGAAAAAATGAGAAACTGGCACTAAAATTCACTTTCTAAGTTAATCGTAAAGTTGGGACCTTGAGATCCTTCTTGGAAACTGTGGTTCCTGCCAGGTGCTTTCCTTTGTGTTAAATCTGTCACTGCACTAACATTCATTAAAAGAAGGGAAATAACCCAATCAACAAGTTTGCTTAAACGGACGACCTTTCTTTGTTAAAACTTGTACACAAAAGAGATGTTGTATGGAAGTAAGGACTAAGCAAAAAAACATTGTAGCAATTTGCTGAACATGGAGACTTATTGAGGATGCAGTCCTGAATAATACACACTAGCTTTGCTCTTCCTCTTTAGTCTGTGTAGAGAAGCTATGAATCATTCATGGTCTCCCAGCTGAGAAGGGCTTCAAAGGGGATGGTTCTGATTGGATGTCCTGTGTGAATTGCCATGCTGCAGAATCTGCTACACCCCTAGCACTGGAGGGTGGAGGAAGCACTTTCATCTGGGCCTCCAAAGTGTTTAGGGTCACAGTTCACCAGGAGATAACGATGTAGATGTACATTCAGAATTAGCTGCAGAGATACCTGTGTAGTGCGGTGTGGAAAAGTGAGCCAGTTAGATCCCCAGTGGATGCTGTGAATCAATTACTGTATTCTGAATACAAGGTTGGCTGCAGGGGATAAACAGATGTCAGAGAATTTTTCCCTAATAAGACCCTGGTAATAGAAGAGCACTGTCAGCTTCATTTTGCATTAAAAATCTCATTTCCTCTTTATATGACCAATTTTATTAGGTCCCTAAACAAAGATATTTTGTGTAACTGTTAGCAGCATAACGTGAATGGTGTCACTAAATTTCATATTTTCAGGTTTTGTCACAAAAATCCAGAGGCAAAATATGAGTCTATCTAAAGTCGCAACTTGAGGAGGTCTAATCAAAAAGGCTCTATGTGAATCTGTTCACATGCTGATTGGTAATGCTTGATTTTAAATGAGAAATATCAAAATTCTTAAAGAATATAATCGTCAGTGTGTAAATTAAAGCTAAATCTTAAATTTCTCTGTGCTTTTCTATTTTCTCTCATGGTGACACTTACATA
This sequence comes from Cheracebus regulus, assembly GCA_963574635.1. Taxonomy (NCBI): domain Eukaryota; kingdom Metazoa; phylum Chordata; class Mammalia; order Primates; family Pitheciidae; genus Cheracebus; species Cheracebus regulus. The sequence goes on along the minus strand of CAUYQU010102289.1, from coordinate 81,182 downwards.
AAATTGCCCTAACTAAAGCTCAAATGCCATTTAACTTTTCTGGGTAATTTCTTTTTTAAAGCCTTATACTGGGAGATACCTCTGACATGCTAAATTTCCTAACCCTAACATCAATCTTTCAAAAAAGGAAATTGACACTCGGATCCTTCCCTCTATACCCTTTGGAGGCCCAAATTGAAGTAGAAACATCATTTTGAGCTATCTGCTAATATCCAATTAACCTCCCCCTTCATCTGCAACTCTCCTAAAAGAGAGAGAATCTCCTTCAGGCTGTCAAGTAGTATATTTTCTGCATACAGCTCCAAGTGGAGAAGGCAGAAGCAGAGGAGGTGATGCGAGTTCACTTTACAGTGTCTCCTATTGATTTGCTGAGAAAATAGCATTTTAAGATTGACTAGACTCTGATCCTCCAAATGTAAAAACCTTTGTTTCCAAACATCTAAAAGTGAAGACAGGTCAAGAAGAGGGGTTTCTTCATGATCAGAAGAAGACAAAATAACAAAACACGTGGTGAAATTATTTAAACGACATAGAGAAATAAATTCATGTAACTTGGAAATTTAGGATGACAAAGTTAGAGCTCCAGGGATGAAAAGACATTAAAATTCACACACACACACAATCAATGCATACATATATGTGTTTATAAATAAAATTGCAAAGCTTAAATATGACTGATCTGATTTTGTTAATTTTGTTATTGTCTATTTATGTGTGACTATTATGCATTCTCTGGAGCTATTGTATTGGCAGGACTCCGCAGATCATGGAGGTAAAGTCGAAAGGAAAGGTAATTTTGCAATACTCAGTGGGTCAGTTTATTCCCAAAAAGAAATTTTAGTGAACAGACTTTGACAAAGCTGCAGCAGGTGGCGCTCTTCCCCTGGCATGGGTGCTGGCTGAAGCAATTCCCTCCAGGTGGGTTACCCTGTTGGATATGCTAAATTAGGGTGATATGTTGTTGCGGGCGGGGCTGGGGTTACAATCTGGGATTGTAATTGTTCAAGAATGGTATCCTGTCAGTATCACAATTTGAGTAATTGAATTTCTCTTTCCAGTATACTTTTCTCAATTTCATTTTAATTTGGTATTCCTCATTTAGTAGACTAAATTTCAGGTAACAAGTTGCTGGTACACGTGAGTACCTCCTATGTTCCTATCCAGCAGTGAATACATTTCTATCATTATTTCTTTACATAGAAATTTAAAGAAGAGTTCAAGACCATAAGAGAATAACTGACACCAGATAATATTTGTATTAAGTAAGGTGAAAATATTCAAGGAATATTTTCAAATAAGGATTTGTTTCTTTACAGGAAATATTCAAGACTGTTGACAGATTGAGTATTAAGTGAAGCATTCCTGGAAGATGAGAATTTAAGTGGCACTAGTTCATAGGTAATAACATTTCTAGGTTTATTATTCATATTTATTCATCACAATTTAAAAAGCGATCCCCAGATCAAAAGTATGTCCTCTTAACCACAAACCCCGTTATTCTGTTACAGCACACTCCATTTATTGTTAAGAGATGGATGCATGTATTTATTATGTCTGAGGCATAAGATTTTTATGGGTAATTAATATAGTAGCTATCATAAGAATTAATGATAAATAATATAATAAATTAGCTAGCTACTTTGATTTTTACTTGGGGACTCCTCATCTATTTTTTTATCTAAAGCACAGATTGACTTGCCATCTTGAATAAAACCCTGAAGAAACATAGAAAACAAATTTTCTTTTTCAGTTTCCAAAATGGGGAAATAGGAAAACTAGTCACTGAGATAGAACGAACTTTGATACAAATATTAAAGTATCACAAGGGCAAGGTAGGAATTGAAGATCAGTGAGAGAGTATGCCTACACATGAGCTCTGATTTGATCTTGTTTGCTTTCCCAGTGTCTGGGAAATAATTCTAATATAAATGAAATTTCTCAATTGTCCATGAATAGCATTAACAAAAATAATGTTTGATTTACTTCTATTTATGGGTCACTAAAACCTCAATTGCGCATTAGATGAGGAAAGTTCATATTTTATTTATTTGTACTAGATAAGGGCCTACAAATTTTCCTCACTATTTCTTCCCACAAAACATTCATTTCCTATGGTAACATTTTTTGAATAGAAAAATTGAATGTATTTGCATGGATAGTTAAATTCAAGGTGTTGAAAGTGTGGTGGATCCTTTTAAGTGGTTTGAAAATAAAAGATGACATAGATAAACATATATGATATTGAAATATACAGCCTATCCAAAGTTTTGAAAAAAACGTTCAATCATTTATTTTGATGTGTTCACCAGGCAGAGGGATCATAATCTGTATAGCAACTATTAAATAGAAAGGACCACGAAGTTTACTCTAAGTGTCCCAGAGCAGAGAGATCATGCCTCATTAATTCAATGTAGCAACATGCCTAGTACACAGTTCGTGCTTAATAAATGAATAAGGAATTGAGTGAAAACCACTTTTATGAGGAATAGAGTTGATTTCTTAATGGTATTGATACATAACAGTTGTACACTTGAGAGGGACACAGGTGATATTTCGATCCATGTAGACAATTGTATTGATGAAATCAGAGGGATTAGGAAATCTGGCACCTCAAAAATGTATCTTTTCTTTGTGTTGAGGACATTACAATTCATCTAGCTATTTTGAAATAAGATTCTTTTGTTCTAATTAGATAGTCATGTGTGGTGAGCATTTAACAGTTTTAGGGGGAATGCCATAAAGATTTAAAGTTTTAATATTTTAATGATCTAAAACAGGAAGAAAGATAATTTTAAAAGTGAATGTTTAAGGGTTTAAAGTTGAAAATAAGATGTTAAATAAGTAAATGTAGTATGATGGTAAGTGCCACCTAATCTGGTTCTCAGTGTCAAGGATGGCCTCTCCGTGGTAATGATGTCTAATTTGAGCCTGGATCTGAGAATCTTGTAGAAGTCAGTGGATAACATGAGGGTTCATGGTGCAGGACAGTGATGGGTGATCAGGCAGAAGGAAGAATATGTATGGGGAAGCACATAATTCAATGACTTGCCATTAAATAAGGCCACTGGACAAAATTTTAAATGTCAACTGATATTTTTCATAAATTTGAAAGTAATTATGAAGCTACAGATGGGGAGAAAAAGAGCTTGTGAATTAAAACTGTAATTGGATAAATAGAAATGATAGAGAAATGGTCCATAATTTTACAGGAAGTTTGTTTTATATGCACTTTAAGTTATTCAGACATGATAATAGCCAGAAAACAAAAACAATTTGCCAGAATCAAATTAGGGTATTTGAAAGCACACAACAAATGATAGTTTTATAGCATTAAATATCAATAAACAACAAACAATATTCTTCTAAAATGTAGGAGATAAAAAGTGCTACCACAAAAACATGAAAATCATTGAAGATCAAATTATAGGTTTATAATGTTATGGTGGCATCCAATTTGCTTTATGGTCTTAACTTGTTCATAAATACCCAAGGAAATTTAAGGCATCTATTATGAATAGGGAGAAAAGCATTCTCTTACTTCTCTGTTTTTCTTGTGTTCAAAGAGACAGCTAAGATGTCAAATCCATATATTTTGTATAATTCTTCTTTTATCACTGTTGTAAATTTGGTGGTAGAAAATAAACATGGAAATAATCCATACATTTTAAAGTTTTTTGGCTGACAGTGAGGTCTTTTTCAGTCTCTATGAGGGGAATGATATAGTCACACATCTGTCATCTCAACATTGCCCCTCAGTTGCCTACTAACATGGCTTTAGCTGTTCCTCTAGAGTTTTGTCATAGGAATGCCACAATTAACACTACTCAAATAAGAGGCCTGCTGAAAGAATCTGGTAAGACTGTTAAAAGGGTAATATGATACAATTTTATATGGTTTGATTCTGTTCTATTTGTGGTCTTAAGGAAAGGGATGTCGATTTGCTGTTCCTTGGCAGGACATAGCTACATAATTTGGGGGGTCCAGGGAAAAATGCAAATGAAAAATTGCTTATGCAAACATTCCTAAGACTCAAGACTGTAATAGCAGGGCAGTAAGCCAAGAGTGTGGTCCTATATGGCTGCACAGGCTTGTTTGTGCAAGAAGCCTACCCTGATTCCTGGTATGGTACATCAGTACAAACCATACTTGGTTAATGATAATGAGATGTTGGCATAAATATTCACTCTTAGAAGGAAGCCCTGAAAGAACAGTGTGCCACTGTTGGGACTTCCCTGTTAGACTAAGAGATCATCCATCAGTTTATCTGTGCTATAAGGAAGAAGATGGAGGCAAAGGTCAGTAGAGAGGACAAGATTAGGCATCAGGTATCAAAGTAGGATTTGTTTCTTTACATTAAAAGGTAACTAGTAAACTGAATGAATATTAAGCAAAGCAAAATTCTACCTTCAATATAATATTCTGATTTTTACAAAAAGTAGACATAATTTTTGATTTTCCAAACATCTCCATGTTCACAACTCCATATGTCAGAAGAGGGAATTATCAGGCATGAGCATAAAGTATATAATACTAGCAGTTCCCAGTTGTCTGATTGCAAGCAAAAGATTTATTTGAAAAGAAGGATTACCATTTCAATTTCATAAGCAATTTGGTTTCTTTATGTGCTTATTGATGGGTGCGATTTTCACAATTCAGCACTAATTATTAATTTTTATTTTCAGGAGGTTATGCATATAATTTTCACTATTCCCAAGGGATATTTGTAAATAACACTTTAGAGCAGAGTCTGAAAATGTGTTTAGCTCTCACTTCTGGTTGCATATTACCTCCCATTATAATCCTGTTGAGAAGACATAAGTGTTAGCTGGTATTATACCTCCACACTGAAGGTACCCATATTTCAGATAGAGTAGAGGAGTTTTCTGTTAGAGGAACACAGAATAAGAAGTTGGTCCCTGTATACTTTTTCATTTTAGTGGCATGCCATTAGCATTTTGAATATTTCAATGTGTGCACAAGAAATTTCATAAGGGGATAAAATAACAATAATAATGTCAGATTTATATAGAGTCTTATACTAAAAACTCCTAAACTGCTTCCAAAGCAAGATCAGACCAGATACTTATCTGAGCTCCTTTTCATTTCTTTTTCTCTTTTTGTAAAAAGAGAAATACAAAATACTGGTAATTTATAGTTATATTCCTTTTGTTTTTATACCGGAAATATTCATTTTATTATTTAAGAATGATTTTTCTAAAAAGATATAAAAATGTGGGGTTTTTTTTCTATTTGATCATCAGTAGCTAGAACATTATTTGGAGTTTTTCTGTGTATATAATTTAAGTTAATGTTATAATTTTAAAATGCTGAATATAGAATTTTGAATGTTCATAACAGTATTTTGAAACCAATAAAATTAATCTTTTCTATTGAATTAAATTCAGTAAACAATTATTGGAACTTATCATGACTAAAGTATATACCAGGTAGAGAAGGAATGCTAAAGTGAGCAAGGCATGGAGACTTGCCCTAAAGACATTCATGATCCACCAGGGTCATGGGGACATCCACATGCCAGCTGTGGTAAGTGCTCCTGAAGAAGTATAAGCACAATGTGATGAGAGAACAAAGCAGGAAATCATGTCTTGGGAAAGGTAACATGTAAGCCTGAAAGAATGAGTAAGAATTAAAATGTTCAGCATGGCAGATAAAGAGATAAGCCTAAGAAAGTATGAAGAAAAGAGAGTACCAACGGATTGAAAAATAATTATCAAGTTTATTGGCTTCAAGGGTCTGTTAGAAGGGTAAAGAAACAAATACATCTCTCTCCATAATAAGCTTCTATAATTCTATATTTAATGTGGAATTTTTATGAACTGGAGAGTCGTATTATGTCAGACTTGTGCAAGATGGACCAGAAGAGAGAAACCACATTCAGATTGTGAAAGAACCTTTCCCAGTTTTATGACTGCCTGTATTTAAATATCCTGAAATCTTTTCACCTTTAGAGAAAGCCGGTAATGGTGGTGGTGATGGTCCTAGTAGTGAGAAGCTTATAACTGAAACCATATTCAAGAAGTTATAAGCAGGTTTTGTCAAACAGACATGCTTTTGTGAAGATAAGAATGATGTAGTTCAGTTGTTTGCTAAGAGTAATTTTAAAATGGGTTTAAAAAACTACTTTCTTCAGAAAAATAAGAATTGTTTTTGTTTGCATTACTACTTTTAGGCACAGGTACATTTCAGTCTAAACATTGCAGTATAAAAAGATTAATTCTAAATAAGTGAATTCTAAATTAATAATTTTAAAAATTTACAGAATATTTTGATATATTTGTGAGTAGTCATGCTGTCTTGACCTGCAGTGATATTATTCCAGAAATGAAATAAAAACTTTTCTCAAGTATGAGAACAAAGGACATCATTCATAACTCACAAATTAGTTTATCTATAAAAAGCATTCTATCTACATCATTGACGCAAGTAATTGTTAGAGAAATCCTTTCCCAAGGATTATGAAATCTCTCAATACAGCTGAATTGTGCAAGCTCCATGATTACTAATTTCAAGTTTGAATTTCTGCCTCTGACCTGTTTTTTTATTTTGTTCTTCAAATCTTATTCCTTGAGGCTTGCCCCACCCTCTGTGGTTTTATATCTTTTCTCCTGAGTATATACATAACCTATTTGTTTGGTTACTCAGATTGAAGCTTCAGACCAAGGAATTGGAAGTTGCTGCCTCTTGACAGCTTGTGCTTTATTCTTCTATCATAAAAAGAATCCTAAGTAAAGAACACCAGCAGTGACTTGTGTAGCTTCTGGGCATTTTTTTGTTCTTGTGATCTAAAGTCCACTTATTGTGTTTTCTGTTGTTTGGAGGTCATCAAACTTTGATCACTAGAAGGGAGAGTGGGGTTTTGCCTTGATGTTTGAGATCACACTACAGGCTGATTTTAAAAAACACATATGAAAGGTTTATTGCAAAATAGTCATGATTCATTTGTGTCAATGTAAATGTTTAAGAATGATGTAATTCAAAACAGCACTGATTAGAATTAATTTATAAATGGAGACGGCAACATGGCCAGTGATACTCAAAATCCTCAAATTCATTTGGGTATGCCGTAAAATCTGATGATGCCCTCCTTTTCTATATCCATGTGGCCAGATGTGTACTCACCTACCATTGGGTTACCATTGGGTTATCACATATCAAAATGTTAATATCACATGTTAACATGGAGGTGGTCAAAAGGGTCTCCATGCCATGTGCCCTTTTGATCTACAAGCTACTGCATGCTACAGTCATATAGAAAGGATTAAATTTCCTCATCTTTTAATGATAGTACAATCACTTTTGAAAATGTAAATGAGTGTACCCCCCAATAAATGGAAGCAACAGGTCCTTTTATTTATTAAGTCATATATCACCAGAAAAAAATTTACAGATCTTGAAGGAACCTGGGCCTCAATGATCTTCATGCTTGCCTAAGGTCACTGAGCTAGATAAGAGAAAAGATGTTTCTCTAACATTCACCTCCTAACACCAGTTCAGTGCTTCTTTCTATGGTAATATGTATTATTATACATTTTTTACAAATTCACAAACCAAATAATATTTTAGCAGAAATAGATATTTTGTTGTCTAAATCATTACTTTTAATTATACAGATTGAATTAACAAATGATTCCCAAATCTATCTTGATTCCATTGTATTGATAGATTTTTCTACTTTGGGGAAGCATTTCATGACAGTAAAGAAAAATTAGGATCATTTGAAACCTGGTGCAAATTAGAGGATATATGAAAGTATAGACTTTTTTCTTGTCTTTTGAAATGAGTGGTTTTAGGCTTACCTCTTCCCTAGTATCTCCCAAATGTTCACTTTATTATTCTTCTGTTTTCTATACTCTAACAAATAGAAAACAATCTAAACAAAGTATTGAAGAATAATTAGACACCTTCTAAGTAGAAAGCAAACCTAAGTAATTAAAATTAAGAAACATGTTTAAATGTCTCAGACTTGCCTGTCATCTCCAGAGAATGGATTCCCTTCCTCCTAGCTGGGAGGACTATCTATGATATGAATTCTCTCAAATACTTATTTAATCACTCATGAACAATTAAATAGTGGAGATATATATACCTGAATTTGCTATATCAAATTCAGATAGAGACAAAGATGGAATATAAAATATACAGTCCCTGGCCTGAAAGAATTACCTGTCTTATTAGGAAAATATACACAAGTTAAAAAATAATTTTAAAAAGATATTATTAAAATTAAAGATTTCATAAATATCATATTCACTAGAAGAAGTCAGAGAGTGGGTGGGTATTGAAAGATGGTTAGAATTTGGTAAGTGAAGAAATGAAAAGAAGGCTTTTAAGCTAAGTATAGATACAAAGACTTGGCATCAGCAATACGTGAGCCAGGTTTGGGAAATAATGAGTTGGTCGGTTTGGTTCCAGTGCAGCATGGATAAGGAAGTAGCTGAAGTTAATTTTGAAGCAACACTAAAAGAAATGGAATGCCACAAGAAACTATGCATTTGATTCCTACAGACAAGCATTTTTCAAACTGTTCCTTTGCACAATAATCCTTGTTAGGAATAAAGATCTGTGATTGAAAAATTGAAAAAATCCTGTCAATCCTAACCCTCCTCTTGGAGATTTGCATGATCATCTGAGCATGTTGAGGTTCTGAGATCTATTCTTAAAAATGTCATCTGATCATATTTAATTTACCATTTCCTCACTACTTTTAATTTCAAAACCTCTAGCTTTGCCTATCATTTGTGGCATCATATGTTCTAACATGGAATATTTCTCAGAATAAAATTTGGTTATTTCTGCAGAATATAGCAATAAAGTCTTTAAACTGGAAAACAGTACAATGGAATTTCTCTTTTAGAGAGGTACATGTGAAAGTCGTATCAATTCAAATAACTTGTGTCCAATTAAGCAGGAACTGGGATATACAGTCTGTCCAATTTTGTGCTTAATAGGTTGTTCACCGTGGTGTTTACCATTTCAACAATTGGATTACTAGATTTTATTGTTTTCAGGCACTATCAAATATAATAAATCATTGTAATGTTCAACAAGTTTGACAAGATTCTCCCACTAGAATTTGTAAAGTGATGAGTCGCTTCAAATATTAACATACTTAATAAATATTGAATGACCTCCTATAGCAAAAACAAAACTTATTTACAAAGCAAAGGAAAATGAGCAACACACAAATGTGATAATCATAGCTTCTAATTGATGAAGGTGAAATGGAGCAAATAGGAGTCTTTAGGCTCTATGCAATGATAATTAAAGTCAGTTAAAGCATTTTGTAGTATGTTTATTATTATCATTGTTTTGAATGAGATGTTTACTCATATTTAGTAATTATACCTAAGTTGGGTTTTAAGAGAGGATCTTGGTGTCCTAAGCCAGTGCTGTAGAAGAATGAGAACATTTTTCTAGGAAAGATATTTCCTAAGCCAGGCTCACCTCAATATTTAGTTCTGCTTGGGACTTTAGCTCTTTCAATCTGCGTCAGATTAAAAGGCATTAATATTCCCTCTCCTGAAAGTTTCTAAAACCACAAACATCACTTAATCATTTGGTAATTTCAACGTAATGCCAGGGTAATAACCCTGCCATAAAAAGCAGGGTTTCTGAAGTCTATTACAGAAACCTTGAGTAGACATTAAAAATAAAAGCTTCTTCCTAGCAATGACTCAAGGGATGCTAAGAATTAAGAGAATGATATAAAAAGAGTTTATTTCTAAACTGTTATACCTTCGGAAAATGCTTACATTTATTCATTCTTCAGTAAAAGTTCATTTATATATTTATTTAAAGTGAAAAACAAAAATTGTATATATTTATGGTGTACAACATTATTTTGTGACATATGTATACCTTGTCTAATGGCTAAACCAAGCTAAAGTTTTGCAGATAGGAACTATCAAAACTATCATAGCTACCTTGTATTCAACGAGAAAGAGGAAAAGAAATTTGTATTTATACATAAATGGAGACACACACACAGACCAGCAAGGGGTTTTTTGAAAAAGGCTTCTAAGTGTTCTGTTAACTACAAGATCAATTCCTCCATAGGAAGAGGGGAGGAGAGGAAAAGGCAGGGCTTTCATCTAAGAGTGAGGAAGACCCTGAGAAATTAGTGTATTAATATCAAAGTGAATGAAATCCTGATATAAGAAATTTTTTCCAAATCAGTAGACAATTCATCTAGATCCATAAGGGTTTCACCAGAGAGACAGAAACAACTGGATATGTAAGTAAAGAGATTCATTGCAAGGAATTGGTTCACATACTCATGGAGCTGGCTGGACAAGGCTGAAATCTGTAGGACAGGCCATTTGGACAGGCAGACTGGAAACTCTCAGGCAGAGCTGAAACCTCAATTCTCTTCCTAAGTCTTTTTAGCTAATTGAGTTAGGCTTACCCAAATTTTTCAGAATAATTTCCTGTAGAGAAAGTCAACTTTAATTTTAGACACTAATCACACCTGCAAAATACCTTCAAAGCAACACCTAGATTAGAGTTTGATTGAATAGCTGGGTACTATAGCCTCACCAAATTGACAAACAAATTGACCATTACAGTATTCTTCCAGATACTGAAGGCTAAATTAATTAAGTTGTTGTCCATTTTACCTGCTCTATGTATGTATTTGCTTATAGATTTCTAGAAGTCAGTGATGTATGTGTAGTAATATTTGTTAAAGATGTAAGAACTCCCCATTCAATCTGTTAAAATCAGTTATTACTTAAACATTGTTACAAGCACTTTAGCACATGCTGGAGTTTTTCCAGTGAGCAAAGCAGACATGATCACTGAAATGATAGTGGAACATAGAGATAGTTTATGTCAATGTCTTCAATTAGTGTGTTCCCAGTTACTAATTATAAGCCGTCAAGGAAAAAAAATTGTTCCGCTTTGTACAAGCAAGCTAGATTGAGTATTAAGCATTCATTCATTCAAAGAACCCATATTAAATGTTTATTTTTTCAAAAACCATTTTTTTAAAAAATAAATTTTATTGCCTATATTTAAGGTGTATAACATGAGGTTATGCAATATATATAGATATTTAAAAGGTTACTACCATAAAATAAATTAACATATCCATTTTCTCACATGTTTATTTTTGTTTTTGTGGCAAGAGTAGCTAAAATCTACTAATTTAGCAGGAATCCTGAAAATAGTACAATTTTGTTACCTACAGCCTTCCTGTTGTACATTAGATTTCTATGTGTGTTCATCGTGTATATCTGATAATTTGCATTCTCTCACCTACATCTCTCAATTTTCTTCCCACCTTGCTCTTGATAGCCACTGTTTCATTTGTACAGTAAATATTTCATTTGTACAGTAGTTTTTCCTTCTTCTGAGTTTTGCTTCTATTATTTTAAATACCTATGGTCAATCATAATACAATATTTCAAGAGAGAAAGAGATCACATTCACATAACTTTTATTACACTATATTGTTATTGATTTCATTGGTAGTTACTGTTGTTAATCTTTTACTGTGTCTAATTTATAAATTAAACTTTATCATAGGTGTATATGTATAGAATCATAGTATGTATAAGATTCTGAACTACTTGTGGCTTCAGGCATCCACTGAGGGTCTTCATATGCATCCCCTAAAGAAAAGAAAGATAGTGATTAGTATATGTTTGAATTGTTTTTGAGATTAATACTTAATACTGGGCCTTTACAGGTTTGGGGGATATCAAAAATGAATGATAAAGTACTCATGGAGGCTAGAAGTTTGGGTCTGCCAGAGATGGGTTCAGAACAGCTCACTCTATTGGGAAGTCCTAGGAAGAAGTGACCCAGAAAGTGAGGTTTGAGACTCGTTTTTAGAGGGACCTTTGCCAAATGGAGAATAGTGATCCAAGCTTAAAACAGGAGGATCCTATACCTTACAACAATGAACCCTGGAAAAAGTGCATCCTGAAAAAAAGACCAGTAAATTTGTTGTTATCTGGCCTCCATTTCTTGTTGTATCTCCTCTATCAAAGAGATAATAAGTGGATGGAAAAATACTGATATAAGAGGAATAAATCCCATAATTTTTGGAGAGATTCCACGTGATTCTTAATCTCCTAGACCTGCAAGCTGATAAGAGATCAGTTCTTTCATTATTGAGATCTCCTGTTGGATTCTTTCACAGGCAAAGCTGTGTCTGGAGAGATGTTGAGGTTAATCAGAAGGGTAAATAGAAAAAAGAAAACATGGAGGAAAGGGTATCTTCCTACTAGGCTCAGGAGAACATGAGCTCCAATGGAGTGCTCAGTTTTGGGGAATAGTGTTGTCAGCGTGCTCCAGCTATTTCATTTCTATTATGTTGTGTGAAACTCACATATTATTGGTAAAAGGACTGAGACTCAGTGAGTTTGAGTGATTTGCCCAAGGTGACATGTCAGAGAGTTTGTGATTGTAGGTAAGTTGGTTCACAACTGTGGCTTCAGTCTTGTTTTCATTATGCCTCTAAGTCAATTATCAGTACAAAGTGTGAAATGAAGTTATATGTTAGCAGTTCTTCTGGCAGTAGATAATAGCTCTTTCTCATCATCAAAGCCAATAAGTGTCCTGTGCTAAAATACTGAGTTAGATTTAATAATTGCTTGAAAAGAGAGGTGTTCTCTGTTAAATATTTTGCTAAAGAATAAAACTCTTCTCAGCTCTCTATTTTAATGAGAGTTTTAGATTTTTAAAATAGAAAATGTATCACTTTCCCTCATTTTACAAAATGCGATATAAATTTATTACTAAATCTACCATAAATTTTATTCAAAATAAACATTTTTCTACTTTATGGTCTTTTTTAATTTTACAATTCTATTTGTAGCCAAATTAATAATTCCTCATATCTGTAATTTAGCTAATTTGTGTACCTTTCTGTGATTTTTCATTATTTAGTTGACAATCATTATTAATATGAATATGATTTTTTATTGTTGTAGACATAGTTTTCTATCAGTGGATTTATAATAAATGTATGTATTCAATTCTTTTTGTGCAGTTGTTCCCTCATACCCATTTTTCAGTTACTATTGGTGGTGGAAAATAAGAATTAGTTTTCTTCTTTTTCTGAATTAAAAAGATGTCAATCTTAAAAGGAAACTATTGCATCTGTGGGAAAGGGAGACCAGTTCTTGATGGTTTTTGTTGTTCTGATGGGGTTTTGTATTCTCTTCACTCATCCCCTTGTCTTTTGTTAAGAGTAATGTATTCTATGTCAGTAGCATTTTCAGCCTTCTCCAATGCACAGACTGCCAAAATTACAAGATTACGTACAATAGGTTTATGCTGTGGACGTCTGTCCACCAGGGACTTAACAAGCTGAAATTGTCAACTTGGACTTCAACCAATGGCCTAGAGCTAAAAAGTGAGTGAAATTTCAGCTGTGCTGCAGAACACTTGCAAGTGTGCCTTCATTAAATCAATGATGTTCTCCAAAAGAGAATTACTTCCAGTCAAAAATACAATTTTGCTCCATTATCAGGTGGTGTAAAAAAATTCAATAAATAGAGTTTCAGCCAGATGCTAAGAAGCAAATTGCACCTTGGCACCCTTTCACTTAGAGATGATCTTCAGAAGAAGTGGCATGCCACGTGACATCATGTCAGCATGGTCTCTGAAGGACTATAATACCTAAATGATAATTAGTTGGATGGAAGCTCCCAACATCTGGTGGGTTACCATCATCCCTTTTATTCTTGGGAACTGTTTTGATCTGTTTGTATCTAGAAAGAAAAAATAATTCTTTCTTGACTGTACTTGGTGCTTAAAATGCTACAGAGACAGTGTTGAGAGATGTATTGCTCATTTACTCATTATAATTTTGATACAGCTTCTTGATATGACATTGTGCTCAAAAACTATATCTATTGACTTCCCAAGAAGTAGAAAATACATAGCATATTCTAGCCTGTTAGGTGAACGACTAGTTTTCACAGTCATTCTATGATTTACTGTTTAAACACAGAGGCACAAACTAAGTGAATTCTGGGGCAATTGCAGAATAAAATAGTCTCCTTTCAAACCAAAATACTCCTAAGGAAAATTACTAAGGCTTCCAGTGTATTCACTTATTAAAGTGGATTTCTGAACAATATGAAATGCAAGAATGTTTGTTGGGAATATTTGGGGTCATTTAAAAATTAAGGTACACACATCTAGACATGAACGAAATTCTTTAATCTAGAAATAAAATATGAGTCAGCTGACCCAACATGCTGGAGGTATCTTCTAAGGCTAGAATTTTCAGTTTAAGCATAAACCTAGTGAATAAAAAGCAATCTCTGAATTTACTACTTTATTATGTATTATTTTGTCAGTTTTGCAGCTGACATGAGCATTGAGGCTTTACTTGACATTTACTCATTCAACTGACAGACAACCGGACTGACTGATTGACTTGAAAGACAAGAAGGAGAACTATTATGTACCACGATGTGGACTAATTATTTTTTTAGGCCTACCTTCCAGAAACTTAAAGTTTATAATGAAGATTTATGTAAAGAAATATTTTAGAAGGTGGTAAGTCCAATTAAAATAGAGCCTGGTGCAAAGGTAGCAGAGACCAGGGTATTTACTCCGGGCAGATAAGAAGAGCTTCACATGAGACATGACTTTAAGCTGAGTCTTTAATGATGAATAAGAGATTTAAAAAGTATCAAGGTGCATGTGGAGGTATCTTCTAAGCTACTTGGGAGGCTGAGGCAGGAGAATCACTTGAACCTGGGAGGCAGAGGTTGTGGTGAACTGAGATCGCACCATTCCATTTCACTCCAGCCTGGGCAACAAGAGTGAAACTCTGTCTCAAAAAAAAAAAAAAAAAATTACCCAGGTGCTATACACACCAGATAAAATAATAATAATTGATTAATAAAATCATGTCAAAGTTAACAAAAAACAAGGTTTATCTTCATTCTTCCTCATAGTGGATCTCACTTTACAGATACAATGGTTTATTTCTGTAGTTGTTGTTTTTTTTTTTTAAATAAAGACAAGTTCTCATTGTGTTGCCCAGGCTGGTCTCAAACTCCTGACCTCATTTGATCTGCCTGCCTCAGCCTCCCAAAATGCTAGGATTGCAGGTGTGAGCCACCACACCTGGCCTGTACCTGTCTTTAATAATTTCTCTACTGCCAAGTCTACCATTTTTATACACTCATTAGTATTTATTCACTCTGTTCTGCCTATCATTATCAACCCACCTCTCCTTTTCTTTTTTCCTACCTTTTTGTCAGATATACATGTACTTTATTTTTTTAAGATGAATAACATTTAAATTCCGTATTGTAATCATAATTCTGTGCCTGGTCTATAGCTCATTCTAAAAGTTGAAAGTCAATTAAAGACATTTAAATTATCAGGATTGTATTAAACAGCATTCACTTCAAAGTCAAGTGGTGATATAGGATTTCTCTACAAATTCACCATCAGACTCCTTGGCCCACTCTAAGGTGAAGAATACTATCAACAAGGTTAAGTGGATTTTCTTACACACCATAAATTGTTCAATATTGTGTTAACATTTTGAGTTATTTCCATTTTCTCTTGTAGTTTCTGAGGCTTCAGGTTTTTTTAAGGAAAAATCATAATTTCTCACCCTATTATTAAATAATTTCTTAACTCTCTGAAAGATTTAGGAGATTATCTTCATCCTTGTAATTCTGAGATTTGATGCATCTGGTTGTGGTCTTTCTTCAACTCCTCATGTTTTGCAGTTAGAAGGCCTTTTCCATTGTTATTTATTCTATTTTATAAGAAATACATTCAACTTGTTTTAACATTTTCTTGGAAGTCATTGTCAGTGTATTCGTGTGGACTGCTGATGGCTTTCTAAGTTTGATGCATAGCTATCATCCTGGAGTTTCATTTTTATATTTGCTAATTCTACTATTGACCAAATCTTATTTGTTCTTCTAATATCTTTTTCCTGTAGTACCCATCAAGTGAATATTTCAGAGAGGGTAATTGGAAGGCATATATCTTGAGTCTATCTATATCTAAAAAGACTTTGTCTTTCACACACTAACATTCTAGGTATAAAATTTGTAGTAATTTGTGATCATGACAAATTATCAAACTTAGTGGCCAAGTTAAATTTACTATCTTACAGTTCTGTAGATCAGAAGTGCAAAACAAATCTTGGGCTAAAATCAAGGTGTCCTATGTCCTTTTCTGGTTTCTCTAGGGAAGAATCTATTTACTGTTCATTCAGACTGTTGGCAGTTTTTTCCTTGTGGTTGTGGGATGAAAGTCCCCATTTTGCTGGTTGTAAACTGAAGGCTGTTCCCAGTTTCCAGAGGCCACAACATTATTTGGCTCATGGACCCTTCTTCTGTCTTCAAAGTCAGCAATGACAGGCCTAATGCTCACTACACACCTCTCTTACCCTCCTGTTGTCACATCTCTTTCTGACCCAGCCAGGGAAGGCTCTCCAAAAAAAGTGGTGCCCACATGGATATAATCTCCACGTCTCAAGGTCTATAACCTTAAACACATCTGCAAAGTCCCCTTTGCTATGTAAGGCAATATATTCACAGGTTTGGGTATTACATCATGAGCATCTTTAGTAGCCATCATTTACCTTATATTCAAAAACATTTTTCCTGAGAAATTTAAAGGCACTATTCTTTTTCTTTTTCACCCTTGAGAATTCTTGATGAAGTATTTTATGTCATTTATATTTTCATTTCTCTGTTGGTAATTTCTTATCTCTCTGAAACATTTAGGAGTTTATCTGTGTCCTTGTAATTCTGAGATTTGATGCATCTGGCTGTGGTCTTCAACTCCTCCTGTTTTGCAGTCAGAAGTCACTAGCAAAATGACTTCCCAGGTCTTTCTTTAGTTTAAGCAAATTTTCTTCTAGTATTTTTTAAATGAATAATCTTCATTCTACTTTTCATCTCTACCATTAGGTTCATGCCCAAGGCATTTAGTACATGTTTGTGTGAGAGTGGATAAGACAGGGCATGTAGATTTGGCTGTCAAGAGCATAAGGAAATTGACAAAGTCAATACATTAAGAAGATGCCAGAAAAGAAACCAAAAAGAACACTTTAATTTAAGGCTGAGGAGAGAAAAAGAAAGGGCCAGGTGTCCTGTGGTATGGCAATCTGAAGCCGGAAAGTAGTTTTAGTGGAATTCTAAACCCTAAACTTTCCTCAATCTCCTCCCGAATTACAGAGCTCTGTTTAATTTTTGAGAATTATAGAAGTTTTCCTGGTCTGCTAAAAAGAGCTTCATTAATGCTGCATAATTTGAAACTGCACTGAAAACTATAAACTGCTGTTAATATGATTGCTATGATCTCAGAACGCTTTCATCCTTTCAGTAAATACTTACCAACGTCTCTTATGAGATTGAAATCAAACCTCAATGATTCCAAGTCTTTTTTTCACCCTCATTGCTCTTGCCTTATTATTTCTGTTATATTATATCTCAAATATTTATAGTGCAGTGTACCAGTATAATTTAGACTGCAGACCCAGGAAAGGGAGTATTTGGAGATTTCAGCTCCAAAACAGAAAAACTTTTGAGATAGTTACTTGCCCGTTTAAAAGCTCTGAAGGAAAAAAGATTGTAATTAAAAATATCCTTCTTTTAGATGTCATCTGAGCATGGATAATCATAGAAGTTCCATGTGGCTGAGGCATAATGAGCTTTTCAGTACTTTCCCTATAGAACAATGCTAGGCAGTTCCTAACATCTCAACATATGAATGTTTTTGCAACACTGGCCCCAAATAAATACTTTTATTCAGAGTCAGTCTTCTTGTCCTGGTGATTACAATAGCAAGGTAGAGAAAAATAAATAGGGCCTGCTGTACAAACTAACATTGTAATGAAGATCTAAATTTGCTCGTTATCCCTTGAAACAGCAGTTAGGAGGTACAGAGGGGACAGGATATTGCTGTTCTTTTGCGTACTCTGCAAGGAGAAGGAAGCAATTTGAATAAAATATCTGACAAATAAACTTTGGGAATTTGTCAGAAGTGTATTCCTGGTCTCTGCAGGAAGTCTGTGAAGAGAGTTGAAGGCCCATAATGATGAGGAAGTCTTTGCCCCTGTCTTGGATTTGTTGAGCTGATAGGGGATCTCTCCTGCTACTGTCTTTCTGTGTCTGTGCTTGCCCCATAAGGGACATCCGTGCCCTCCATGGTCTAGGCAGCTGGCTCGAATCCAAAAGATTTATATGGTGGGGTTATTTAACATGTGATGAATTTTTCTATCTGATTCATATTTGCTTTACCCCCAGATTTGGAGACCTGTGTAATTTATGCCTGAACCAATGATTTGTTTTTAAGTATAGTGATGGTCTCTACCCACCAAAAAGAACTGATATATATAAGCCATCTTTTCGAAAGCTACCTTTAAAGAGAACCACAAGAATGGCTTACTGTTTTCAAAGCCACATTTTAAATAAGAAAATACCCACTTCTCAAATGAGTTACTCTATAATTTAAAATCTAGTGAAATATATATATATGTATATAATAAACATATTACATATAAGCTTATAACCTCTATATATGGAGCTTATTTTATTGTGTTTTTTTTAAAAAAGTAAAGATTTGATTAAAAATAACTTATTGAACAATCATTTAAATGAATTTAAAATTACATTATGGCCTTAATGTCATAAGCTTAAATGTCTACACAGCTAAAGAGTCCATAAGAAACTGAATCTGATCAAATTGGGGGTGGCAGTGAGGGTTTATAACATACCATACAATAAAATAAATTTCGCTTCTATCAATCTGAAAAACAAAGTGAATTCTGAGGTTGGAAATACCTTCAGAAAGAATAGTCAATTTGTTTCTCTGAGACTTGAAACTAAAGATTTCTCACCAAAACACATTTATAGTTTTTTAATAGAACACATCATGTTATAGATTGATTTCCATATTGATAAAAATAGTAGAGATTGTCTTAGCAATAGAAGAATATATAAGAAAGGTTCTCCATTATTATGGAATACATAAGAAATATATATATAAGAAATATATATTCCATAATAATGGAATATTATTATAAATATTATTTACAATATAAAGGTTCTGTATTGACTACCTATCTTTTGTGATTTTTAAAATATGTGTTTGTTTGCCTGTTTGTTTGTTGCTATCCAGCTAGAAGTCCTGTTTGGTTGCAGACCCAACACCAGAGAGAGCTCAAAGCTTCTCTTTCACTTCTGTCCAGAAAGAGTCTAATCTGAAGATTTTTAAGAATGTCAGTCCTAGGGGCATGGTGCTCTTTCATATTCCCTGAGATTCTGTTGCTCTCTCTTGAGAGAAAAGACTATATTTCTAGTGAACAATTATTGAAGACAAATTTATGGCTTTACATTTTTTACTGTCTCAAACTCAGACTTCTCTCCAGATCTCTCCAACTCCAGTAGAATGGCGAACTATATTGTGAGAATCTGTGTTTTAGCTTTCTGAGCTTGGACACTCAGAAACCTCTTGGAAATATGTGACCTCTTCTTTACTAGGTTATCCCAAGCTTCCCTTTCCAGATCATTTGAATTTTCCAGGGCTTAAGAATATTTGCCATTGCAGTAGCAAAATAAGTTATTTTACCTCATTATCTGTTTTCCTGCAACAACAGAACTGAAATATATGTTATCTTCTAACGTCTCTTGATTCCTTTCAAGTAGGCCCAGTTCAGTTTATAAAACTTCAGACTACATTAGATTGCCCCACACTTCTACCTCCTCCAGGGTTGTTTGCTGGATCAAGTCCCTAACTTTTTTTTTTTTTTTTTTTACTTTTTTTCGTTATTGCGATATTTATTACAAGATAAAAACATGTCTATTAAAGCTAACAACTCTTTGTTCTAAAGATTATCCTATGGTTTAATTTCAAATCCTCAACAAGTGTATTGTTGACTGGGTATCTTCACTAACTCTGGTGAAAGGAGTCTATATTAATATGTAAAATATAAAACTATATCCTCTGCAATAAGTTGAGAATTTGGCAAATTAAACCTAATAACAAGCAGAAGTAAAAAAAAAAAACGACAACAGCAGAAATCAGTGAAATAGAAAACAAAAATAAGAGAGTAACCAACCATTAGAGAGGCTGACCAAGAGAAAGAGATAGGAGAGAGAATTTACAAGTACTGGGAATGAAAAGAATGGTCTTCATAAAACCCTACAGACACTACAGGTTAATTAGAAGATATTATAAATAACTTAATGCACATAAATATGACAACTTAGATTCCATGGGTTAATTCCTCTAGGATACATAAATTACCAAAGCTCACTAAAGAATAATCTGAATAGTCATATGTTAATAGAAGAAATTAAATTGATAGTTGTAAGCCTTCCAACAAATAAAACTCCAAGTCAAAATAAATAAACTCACTGATGAATTTTACTCAACATTTAAAGTAAAAAATACCAGTTCCTCACAATCTCATCTAAATAATACAAGAAGATGGGATGATTCTCACACATTTTCTAGGAACAATATTAATTTTTATGCAAATGAGATAAAAACATTACAAGAAAACAATAAACTAATACACCTCAATAACTTAGACATTAAAATATTCTCAACAAAAGATTAGCAAATCAAATTCAGCCATAGATAAAATAGAAAAATATATCAAGACCAAGTGGGTTTCACCCTAGGGATGTGAGGCTGGTCTAACATGCAAAAACTAATCATTGCCAATATTATATCAATAGCCTATAGAAGAAAAACCATATAGTCATCTGAATAGATAGAGAAAATCATTTGACATAATTCAACATTAAAATCTCTCAGCCAGAAGTTATTGAAGTTGCTTCTTAACTTGATAAGGAGCAACTAAAAAACCTACTGGTAACATCATGCTTCATGATGGATGACTAAATACATTCCTCCTAAAGTTAGGAACAAACCAAAAATATCTGCTCTCACCATTTCAATTCATCATCATACTGGGAGTCCCAGCCAGTGCAATAAGACAAGAAAAAGTAGTGAAAATATGACATATCAAAACTGTGAATGCAGCAAAAGTGGTTTTGGGTTGCATCTTGCTATGGTCTGAATGTTTATGTTTCATCAAAATTCATATTTTGAAATCCTCACCACAAAGGTGATGGTTCTAGGAGGGAGGGCTTTGGAGAGATGATTAGATCACGGAGGTGAAGGCCTCATGAATGGGATGTGTACCCTTATAAAAGAGGTCCAAGAGAGATCCCTTACCCCTTCTGCCATGTGAGGTTAAAATGAAAAGATCACTGTCTATGAGGAAGAAGGCCCTCAGGAGACAGCAAATTTTTGGACTCTTTGATCTTGACCTTTCCAGCATCCAGACTTGGAAGACATAAATTTCTGTTCTTTATAAGCTACTCAGTCTATGGTATTTTATCATAGAAGCCAAAATAGCTATAGTCTTAAATGTTTACATTAGAAAATAAAAGAATAGAAATTAGTGAGCTAAGCTTCTAATTTCAAAAGCTAGGAAAAAAACCTATAAAATATACTAAATACAAAACTTTAGAGCAAAATTATTAAAATATAAAGTAGATACAAAAAAGGAAAGCTAAGAAGGTCAAATGTAGTTTACAAATATAATTAATAATATTGACAAACCATTGACAAAAATGAAAAGAACAAAAGAGAAAAGGCACAAATAAACAACAGTGGAAATTAAGAAGGAGGTTACCACAGATGCCACAGAAATTTTAACAAATTAAGGACAGACAAAAATATTGTCCTAACATATTTTAAAACTTGGAAGAAATGGGCACATTTCCAGAAAATTTTTATTTACTAAAGCTCCCTTGGGGAACAACATCATATTTAAATAATTTTATACCTACTGAAATAATCATAGCTAACAGTTTTCCACATTAACAAAATAAAAAATATTATCAGTCTTTCAGGAAACAAATAATGTCAGTTTCATGTGGACTCACTCTCTAGTGCCTGAACTGTGCTCCTTACAATTCTACTGAGCTCTCTTTCGGTGTAGCTACACAGAGTAGATCCCACAACAAATGATGACTGAATCCCTGATTGAACATCTGCTGAATTCTTCTTCATCCGGATTTGATGACGTGCACTGCCACTGGAAGTAAGCATTTCAGTAAAGGTGCTAATTCATCATAGAATGAAATCAAGAAGAATAGAGGATATTCCTATGTGCTTTTACTCCATTGAACATTTTAATGACGTTGAGTGGGGAGTGGACATCTTTGACAGCTTACTTCTAATTCAAAAGAAGCTGAATGCATTTTCCCACATTTTCAGAGCATTTTTTCTTTTTTCTAAAGAGCTTTTCATTCATTGCCGTGATCGTGTTTTCACCTGCTAGTGTTCAGAGAATTAGAGTTAGAGCTTCTTCAGTTTATATCTTTAAATTATATCAGCAGCTGATTGGTGAGGCTCTTTGTTTTCACAGCAGACTTAGGTCACCATTTTAATCCTAGACACTCTAAGACTAAAAACTTAGTAAGATACCACATGGGGAAAGCTGTCTAAGCTCAGCAGCAAATCACATAAAAGACATATTTTATTCCTATGATATATCAATAATATACAGTCATGCATGGCATAGCAATGTTTTTGTTAACAGCAGACCGTGGTCCTGTAGGATTAGAATACCATTTCTTGTTGTACCTTTTCTATGTTTAGATACAGTATTTACCATTGCATTACAATTTCCTACAGTGGTCAGTTCAGTAACATGTTGAACAGGTAGCCTAGGAACGATAGGCTATACTATATAGCCTAGGCGTGTAGTACATTATACCATCTATGGTTTGTGTAAGGACATTTTGTGATGTTAGCATAATGACATACATCACCAAAGGATGCATTTCTCAGAACATATCTTCATCTTTAAGTGATGCATGTCTGTAAATAATTTTCTAGCACAAATACCATGTCTAAACAACACCAAATATAGCAACACAAAAGATGCATAGCTTTTGAATTTGATGCACCATCTCCTTTGGAGATGCTCCTAGCTCTAGTCTGTCTTTATTTAAGAATCAAGTCCTGAAGTTTAAGTATTGTGGTGCTGTGAGGGCACAACATATTTAATCCACTTCCTATACTCTTCACATGGCCTTAAACTGAAATATAGTCCACAAACAGCTCAAGAAGTTGGCATCAAGTCTATCTACATCATTTAAGCAAATAATCATTGCATGCTAAGACCGAAAACAAAACTATTCACCCCAAATTAATTGCTATTCAGCTCCCTGCAAAGTGTGCAAAACCTGCACAGTAAAACATGTTTGATTTTACTGGCATGATAAAGACATCTTGTGGGTGCTGGGCTGAAGGAAAAAAAGAAAAGAAAAAATATATACAGTAAGTCCTTACTGAATGCAAATGACAGGTTCTTGGAAACTACAACTTTAAGTGAAATGACATATAATGAAACAGTACTTTTTTCTCATCAATGTTATAAGAAAACAACATTGATTGAAATGATGTTTTATTCGAGGACCGGCTGAACATCACTTCATCACATCCTACATAGACTGGAATAAAATAACATGAATAATTTAGTCTTCTTGCTTCTTGAATTAGGAAAGGATGTAGCATTAAGGTTAATTTTTAAAATTTTTAATTAAAACATATCTAAGGTCTCTGCCCACGAGCGCATGTGTGCTGCATCACAGGCACTGACCATTGCTCTGGGCAGGCATTTTCAGAGCAGCACAAAGCAAATCCCTTCCTCTTCTTTTATGTCAGGGGCTCACGGTGCCACTGTGTCACATATGTTTCCAATTAATCTCCTGCTAGGCTATCTGATTGAATTACACAATCACTGGAATGTTTTAAAGGCTTAACTAATTTGAAGCATAGCCATAGGTTAAACACTGTTGAACCATCACACTCGAAATATATGTTTAACATAAACAAATCATTTCACAGATACAAGCATGGCTAATGGGGTACCATAATAAGGGGAGGCAAATGCCTTTGTCTTATTTTGTCCTTTTACCCAAAACATTATAGTGCCTATTTTTTTAAATACTAAAATAAGGTACAAGGAGAATTTTCCATTATTACAGTATAGACAAACAATCTGAATAATTCAAGCTGTGTTTACAGAGAACAAAGTGAGGTTCAGATTTCATAAATATTCATGATTAGTGTGGGTGAGCAGTCCAGATAATTCAGAAACCACCCTATTCCCGCACAGTTCAATTTGCTAGTCTAGAGAGAACCAATTTACCAATAATTATGACATCTCTACTTCACCACTTAGTGTAGAACCATGGAGGAGAAAATACTTCCTTATTTTTAAGTTTAATTCAGATTATTTCAATTCGGTTATATGGGGTTACGTGGATTCAGTCATAGAAGGAGACTGTGTAGTCTTCCCAGATTCCTGGCCTTATATTTTAGATATGATGCTTCTTTTTCCTTCCATTCTCTTATTCTCATTTTCTGTCCTTGGCATGAGCAGTGTGAATGAAAGATGGCACTTAGGTCTTAGTTCCCTGTGATTTCATCCAATTAGGTGACTCTAGCACCTTGTAAAACTGTTACTCAGAAGGCAGTGGCCCTCTGTACTTTGGGAAATTAATGGTGTCCTTTACAAGGACATTCCAGAGAAATAGGTCAACTTATAATGTGAAGCCTGGCTGAGAAGGAAATAACCAAGTGACATCTAAGATTCAGGCAAAAAGTTAAAATACCTGTCCTTCTAATGATCTCTACTGCTTCTTCTTTTAATAAATGTCTTTAGTAGCTAGAGAACAGATATACCAGAGAAAGGACCAATGAGAAATCATTGGTGAGAAATAATCAAGGGAAAGGAATTTTATACAATGGTAATTAAAAATAAGAGCTATGAATGTAGTTCTCAAATTCAAACCTTGTGTTATACTTTAAGCATATCAATGAACAGTGATCTCAGATAAAAATAATCTTACAGTGCATTTTTCCAAAAGCCTTGCAAGTTTCACAGGTATCCTTTCTGTTTATTCAGTATCTACTGAGAGGCTGTTGCCACACAGCACAGAGCTGGATGATCTGATACTTTGGGTTGGGTCAGATCTTTCAAAGAACTTCCCATCTAAGAAAGCAGCAAAGCTGACAGAAGTGCTGGGACCACATCAGGCCTTCACCTGTCTGTTTCCACAATGGAGTGACACAAATCTGCTCTTTTCTTCCAGGAGCAAGTCTGGCTGAGCTTAATATCCATTTCCTTGCCATAAGAAACTCTGTCTGGGCTTCATGTCTTAAGCAATGGCTATAACAGAGTTCCTTAGCAGATCTGTAAGAAGGATATCAGTTTTAGTTTTACAAAATCCAGAATTTTTGTTGGAAGTTAGTAATGGTAGAGGAGTGACTATGGAACAGGGATCTAGGTGGCAAAAGGAAGAGCAGGAAGGAAAAAGGTAAAGACAACTGGGAAAGTAAACTAGAGTGCTGCATCCTGGCCTTTGAATAACTTTGGCAACTGTTTATTTATGTGTCTGTTTCTATTAATGGAAAGTTCCTTGAGGACAGGGACTCTGTCTAATTTGTATTTGCAATCATTGCATCTAGTATAAGGATGTGGAATACTCCCACTCCTCTGCTTACCTTTCCTCTCATTATCATTCTTGAGAGCAGTTGCTCATGTATTTAGTCTGAGTTTACAATATTGACTAGACCGTATCGATCAGCAGATAAGGTCACTGATCATACTCATCTATGGGATAGGAAGCTAAATGAACCAAGAACAGTGAGATCTAATAGAAAAGCTAGGAGTGACTAGGAGTCAATGGCCTGGAGCCTGGTAGATAAATATTTCAAATGAGGCATCCTGCTTATGTTTGCTGGATATGGGCCTCTTGTCAGGCACACAGAACCACTGATTGAAATATATTCTGACTGTATACATTTTCTGTTACCATATGGAAGAATCAGCTATGAAAAGAAATTTTTCTAATTCTTGGATTTGTTGCTAGTATACATATAGATGTCAGAAACAAATGTCTTGCCAAGGTTTAAATTCATTAATTAATACATTTATGAAGAGCCTATTCCATTCATTTACTCTCTTATCTGTGCAATGCAGAATTGAATGATCTACGTACTCTGCAATGCTCTGCCAACACATCAAGGTAGAATCTATTACTGTTGTCAGAACCGGCTTCATGGGTGTACAGTCTGTGCAGGCACGCAATCTCACACACTCAAAAAACATCTGCACTTGATATAATGCTCTGCCGTCAATCTCTAGAACCATGGGTGTACAGTCTGTGCAGGCATGCAATCTCACACACTCAAAAAACATCTGCACTTGATATAATGCTCTGCTGTCAATATCTAGAACTTCTTACAATTTTTTTCACACGGGAACTTGCATTTGTATTTTCTGCTGGACCCCACAAATTATGTAACTGGTCCTGCTCTCAGAGTTAGGATACAAAGATATCAGGTAAGATTGTTAGAATCCCAATGGACTGCAGTCCAAACATTCTTTAAAAAGCCAGTGGGAAGTAAGGATCTAGACAAGTAGCCCATAGGCCTGTCTCAGATCTCAGAATTCAGAAGAGGAGAGACAGACACAAGAAAAATCCAAATGCTGAATGCATAATATTAAGAGTCTTCAAAAATGAAGGTAGTTCATTTGTTAATTAGCTAGACTGAACCATTCCACACTGTATATATACTTGAAAACATCACATTGTACATGATAAATACATACATTTTGTCTGTTGGCTTAAAAAAGAAAACAATAAAAAATAACTTTCATCCCTCAAACAATAAAAATGCAAAAGGAATATGGATCCATGTTAAGAAGGCATGGTCTCAGAAGCAGTTCCCTGCCTTCACTTTTATTTATTTTTAAATTTTATTATGCAGAATTTTAGATATTATAAATGCATAGAAAGAATAATTGACCTCCCTATACTTATCATCCAGCTCCAACAGTTGTCAATATTTTGTCAACCATGTTTCATTCATTTCTCTATTTTTGCTGAAATGTTTTAATTAAAATACCTATATTTCACCCATAAATACTTTAGTGTGTAAGTCTTAAAGATATTTTTAATACAACCTCAATATCATTGTCATATCTAACAGTAGTTTAAAAAAATTAATGTTCGGTTTATGTTCAAATTTCTGAAAGATGTCTTTTTAGTTACTTTGTTAAATTTGAATCCAAACAAGGTTTGCATTTGTTTGGTATTGTCACTTAGTGTTCTTTTAAATTAAACTCTTCTTATCTCCATGTTTTTCATGTTATATATTTGTAGAAATATCCGGGTTATTTGCCTTGTGTAATTACACACATTCAGCATTTGGCTAATTGCATCTTCACAAGGTTGCTGCTCTAGCCCCAGAATTTGTGTGACAATTGGTTTTAGATTAAGGGGATGGATTAGATTTGGTTTAATTTGGGGCAAGAAAACTGCATAAATGGTGCTGCATGTTTTCTTCTTTTTCTCCAGCTTTATTTAGGTATAATTGAAAAATAAAAGCTGTATACATGTAAGATGTACAAGGTGATGTTTGGTACATGTATACATTGGGAAATGATTACTATAGTCAAGCTAATTAACATAGCCATCACCTCACATAGTCATCATTGTTTTTTTGTGTATGGTGAGAACATTTGACATTTACCCTCCTGAAAAATTTTAAATATACAGTACAATATTATTAAGTTACTAAGCCATATTTCAGATCTCCAAAACTTATTTTGGAGTTGTATTTATTTATTCTGTGTAACTGACACTTTGTACCCTTTTATTAACATCTCCCCATTTCTCCCAATGCCCAGGCCCTGGCACCACTCTTGTAGTCCCTGCTTATATAAGTAAGAAAATTTTAGATTCCATGTAGAAGTGAAATTATATAGTATTTGCTTTTCTGTGTCTGGCTTATTTCACATAGCTTAATGTCTTGCAGGTTCATCCATGTTATCACAAATGACAGATTTTTTTTTCTTTATTAGGATTGGATAATTTTGTATTGTATTTTATATTTTCTTTATCCATTCATCTGTTGATGGACATTTGGGTTGATAGCATGTTTTGAATATCATGAATAAGGCTGAATGAACATGGGAGTACAGAAATCTCTTCCAGATGCTGATGTCATTGTTTTTGAGTATTATATTCAGAAGTGGAATTGCTGGATTTTCTGGTCATTTAATTTTTAAGTTTTGAAGACCTTCCACACTTTTTCATAATGGCTGTGTTAATTTACATCCCCATTGACAATGTGGAAGGATACACATTTCTCTACATCCTTGCCAATACTTAATGTCTTTTTATTTTGTAGTAGCCATTCCAACAGGTGTGGAGTGGTATCTCACGGTTTTTACTTGCATTTCTCTCATGATTAGTGATGGTGAACATATTTTCACAGACCTATATAGATCCTGTGCACATTTTTTAATCAAGATTTTTGCTTGCTATTGAGTTGAGTTATTTACATATTTTGGGTATTGACCTTTTATCAGATGTACAGTTTGCAAATATTTTCTTCCAATTCATAGGTTGTCTCTTTACTCTGTTCTTTTGCTATGCAGAAGCCTTTAAGGTTCATGTAATCACATTTCACTATTGGATGTTGACCCTTTATCAGATGTATAGTTTGTAAATATTTTCTTCCAATTCATAGGTTGTCTCTTCACTCTGTTGTTTCTTTTGCTGTGCAGAAGCCTTTTAGTTTCATCTATTAGTCTATTTCTGCTTTTGTTTCCTGTGCTTTGGGAATCATATCCAATAAATAATTGTCAAACCAATACTGAGGAGATTTATCGTATGTTTTCTTCTAGTGATTTTATAGTTTCAGGTCTAATATTCAAGACTTCAATCTATTTTGAGTTGGTTTTTGTATATGTTGTGAGATAAAGATCCAATATCATTCTTCTGCATATGGATATCCAATTTTCCCAACATTGCTTATTTAAGAGATTGTCCTTTTCTCATTTTGTGCTGTTGGCATCTTTGTTGAAAACCAAATGACTATAAATGTGGGTTTATTTCTGGAATTTCTGTCCTGTTCCAGTGGCCAATGTGCCTGTTTTTATGCCAGCATCTTGCTGTTTTAATTACCATATCTTTGTAATATATTTTGAAGTTGGGTAGTGTGCTGCCTCTGGCTCTCTTCTTTTTGTTCAGGATTGTTTGTCTATTCAGGGTCTTTTGTGGTTCCATACACCTTTTAGAATTGTTTTTCTATTTCTGTGAAAAATGCTACTGGAATTTTTATAGGAATTATAATGAATCTGTAGATAAATTTGGGTAGTATGGATATTTAAACAATATTAATTCTTCTAAACAATTAATATAGAATATTTTCCCATTTATTCATGTCTTCTTCACTTCCTTTTATCAATATCTTATAGTTTTCAGTATATAGATCCTTTACCTCCTTGGTTAAATTCACTCTTATCTATTTTAATTTTTTCAATGTTATGTAAATGAGATTCTTTTCTTTTTTTTTTTAGGTAGTTCTTTGTTGGTTTGTAGAAATGCTACTGACTTTTGTAGGTTGATTTTGTACCCTACAACTTTACTGAATTCTATGATCAGTTCTAATAATGATTTTAGTGGAGTTTTTAAGATTTTCTATGTATAAGATCATGTTGTCAGCAAATAGAGACATTTCACTTTTTCATTTATATTTGGTAGCCTTTTATTTCTTTTTCTTCCCTATTTTATCTGGCTAAGACATCCAGTACTATGGTGAACAGAAGTAGTGACAGTGGGCATCCTTGTCTCATTTCAGATCTTAGAGAAAAAACTTACAACTTTTCAAGTTGAGTATGATGTTAACTATGGATTTATCATATATGGCCTTTATGGTACTGATTTAATTTACTTATCTTGCTAATTTGTTGACAGCTTTTATCACAAAAGGATATTGGATTTTGTTAAATTATTCTTTTCCACATGGGTTTTGTCCTTCATTTTGTTAATATGATGTATTACATTTATTTATTTGCATTGTTGAGCCATCCTTGTATTCTAGGGATAAATCCCACCTGATTATGGTGAAAGATCCTTTGAATTCAGTTGGCTGGTATTTTTTAAAGGATTTTTATAACTATGTTTATTAGGGAAACTGGCCTGTAGTCTTCTTATAGAGTCTTTGCCTGGCTTTGGCATCAAGCTAATAATGCTGGCCTCCTAAAATGAACTTAGAAGTACTACCTCTTGAACTTTTTGGAAGAGTTTGAGAAGGATTGATTTCTTAAATATTTGATAGAATTCAGCTAAGAAACCATTAGGTGCTGGGCTTTTCTTTGATAGGAGACTTTATTATTGATTCAATCTTTTTCATTTTCAGTCTGTTCAAGTTTTCTATTTCTTTATGATTTGATTTTAATAGGTCATATGTTTCCAGGAATGTATCGATTTCTTTTAGGTTACCCAATTGTTGGCATATACTTGTTTATGGTAGTTTTTGTATGATTCTTTGTATTTCTGTGGTACCAGTTGTAATATCTCTTCTTTCATTTCTGATTTTGTTTATTTGAGTGTTCTTTCTTTTTTTCTTAGTTCAGCTAAAGATATATCAATTTTTTCTCTTCAAAAAACCAGCTTTGTGGCTGGATGTGGTGATTCATGCCTGTAATCCTGGCACATTGGGAGGCCAAGGCAGATGAATCATTTGAGCTCACGAGTTCAAGACCAGCCTGGCCAACATGGTGAAACTCTGTCTCTGCTAAAAATACAAAAAAAAAATAAGCTAGGCATGGTGGTGCTCACCTGCAATCCCAGCTACTTAGGAGGCTGAGGTGGGAGAATTGCTTGAACCCTGGAAATGGAGGTTGCAGTGAGCTGAAATTGCACCAGTGCACTCCAGCCTGAGTGACAGAGTTAGACTCTGTTAAAAAATAAAAATAAAAATAAAAAGCTTTGTGTTTCATTGATCTTTTCTAGTTTTTTTGTCTTTGTGTATGTGTGTGTGTATATACATATATATGTATATATATATATACGTATATATATATGTATATACACACACACATATATATACACATATGTGTGCATATGTGTATGTAAACACATATATGTGTGTGTATATATATATATACACACACATATATATCTCTCTCTCAAGAAACTAAGAAATGTTACATCTCAAGAAACTAGGAAAATGTTATATCTCAAGAAACTAAGAAATGTTGTATCTCAAGAAACTAAGAAAAAAAAATACACTTATCCAAAAGTTAGCAGAAGGAAATAATAAAGATTATATATATGTGTGTGTGTGTGTATATATGTATATATAAACGTATATATGTATGTGTCTATATATATACATATCTATGTATGTGTATATATATATGCATGTATCTATGTGTGTGTATATATATACATACACACACACACACGCATATATATATAATCTTTATTATTTCCTCTGCTAAGTTTTGGATAAGTGTATTTTTTTTCTTAGTTTCTTGAGATATAACATTAGGCTGTTTATTTGAGATTTTTCTTATTCTGATGCACTTTTTGCTATAAACTTCTTTCTTGGAACTGCTGTTGCTGAATTTCATAAGTTTTGGCATGTTCCAATTCCATTTTCATCTGTCCCATGATTCTTTAAAAATTCCCTTTCAATTTTTTCTTTGGCCTATGGGTTGTTTGGAAGCATGTTGTTTAATTTCTGCATATCTGTAAATTTTTCAAAATTCCTCTTGTTACTGATTTCCATTTTTATATCGTTGTGGTTAGAAAAGATGCTTGATTTAATTTCAATCTTCTTAAATTTTTTAAGACTTGTTTTGTAGTCCAACATGTCATCTATACTGGAGATTGTTTCCTGTGTACTTGAGAAGAATGTGTATTGTGCTGTTGTTGGATAAAATGTTCTATATATGTTTGTTAGGACTTTTTGGTCTAAAGTATAGTTTAAGTATAATATTTTCTTATTGGTTTACTGTCTAGATGATCTGTCCATTGTTGAAAGTGGGGTATTAAAGTCTGCTATTATCATATAACAGTTTATCTCTCTCATCAGATCTATTACTATTGGCTTTATATATTTAAATACTCCAAAGTTGGGTCCATATATATTTATAATCATTATATCATCTCAATGAATTCACCTTTTTATTTTATATAATGACCTTCTTCATCTTTTTCTCTACAGTCTTTGACTTAATGTCTGTCTTATCTGATTTAAGTATAACTACTCCTATTTTTGTTTTCATTTTCATGGACTATTCATCTTTTTCCATCCCTTCATTTCCAATCTATATGTGCCCTTAACAGTGAAATGAGTCTCTTGTAGGTAGCATATTATTACTTTTTCCATTCACCGAGTATATATTTTTTAACTGAACAATTTAATCTGTTTACATTCAAAGTAATTATTGATAGGTAAGGACTTACTACTGCCATCTTGTTCATTGTTTTATGATTGTTTGTAGATATTTTGTTGTTTTCCTCCTCTGTTGCTTTCTTATGATTTAATAATTTTCTCTATTCTTATGCTTTCATTTTTTACTTTTTATCTTTTGTGTATCTACTATAGTTTTGCCTTTGTGGTTACTATGATGCTTCCATAGAACATCTTATAGTTATAACATACTATTTTAAGCTGATAACAATTTTACTTTGATTGAATATAAACTTATTGTGCCTATAATCATTTTTTTGATTTTTGTCTTTTAACTTTAATAGTAGAGTTAAATGATTTATGAACCACCATTTAAATATTAGAATATTCTCAATTTGACTATATTCTTACCTTTGTAGTGAGTTTTACATTTTCATGTGCATTTATGTTGTTAATTAACATTCTTTGATTTCAACTTGAAGGGTTCCTTTTAGAATTTCTTGTAAGACAGGACTAATGGGCTAGGCATGGTGGCTCACACCTGTAATATCAGCACTTTGGGAGGCCGAGTCGGGTGGATCACTTGAGGTCAGGAGTTCGAGACCTGCCTGGCCAACATGGTGAAACCCCCTCTCTACTAACACAAAAATTAGCCAGGCATCGTGATGGGTGCCTGTAATCCCAGCTACTCAGGAGGCTGAGGCATGAGAATTGCTTGACCCCAGGAGGCAGAGGTTGCAGTGAGCCAAGATCACTGCACTCCAGCCACTGCACTGAAGCCTGTGCAACAGAGTGAGACTAGGTCTCAGAAAAAAATTTAAAAAAGACACATCTAGTAGTGATGACCTCTCTCAACTTTTGTCTGTCTGGAAAAATATGTCTTCATTTCTGAAGGATAGCTTTGTTAAGTGTAGTATTCTTGGTTGCAAATTTTTTCCTTTCAGTACTTTAGAATATACTATCCCACTCTTTCCCAGCCTGCAAGATTTCTGCTGAGAAATCCTGTGATAATGGAATAGTGGTTCCCTCACATGGAGTGTGGGGCCTGGAGCCTTGGGGACCAGCCTGGAGTCTGGTGCTACAGGGACTGGCCAGACACAGGGGTGGGTCTAAAGTCTGGGTTTGTCAAGTTCAGTCTGCAGTCTGGGTCCACTGGGACTGGTCTGGAGCCTGAGTCTGCAGCAGTTGGCCTGGCGCTGGGTTCTCAGAGCATGCCTGGTGTTCAGGTTCATGCAGTCAGATTCTCATTTTACTTTCCTTTTAGTATGTTGAGGCTGTCTCTCCCCCAGTTGCACTGTGTGGACTTGGGAAAGTGGTGACACTGCTAAAGGGAAATTGTCCTTTTTGTCTTCTTCAATGCATCTTTTCTTATTCCTGTGCTATACTCAGGTGATGAAATCTTTCATCTGAATTTCTTAGCTTTTGTGAATGTATTCTCATGAATGGATGGTTGTTCAAATGGATGTTTCTATATGGGAAAAAGAGCTGTAATGCTTATTCTACCATCTTGTAGGCATCATGTAAAGAATGTCTTGTCTTTAAGAATTTTAGTAGCCATTGATTATTATTGGCTTTATATATTATTTCAGTAAGGGTTACAAAATGGTGCATTCTTAATTCTGCCCTTCCTTCTGCTATCATTAGAATTCCTCAACATAGAAATTTTTTGGTTAACTCTTTCTTTACCATCAAATGTAGTTCAAAAATGAATGTTGACATATATCTCATTTCTTTCTCTGTCTCCACTTTTTTTCTTGGGCACCTTTTAGAATAACAAGTTGGTATCATAGCAACCTTAGTGGTGATCAGTGAGGATTTTTTCAGCATAATTATGAACTTGTGGATTGAAGAAGTCAATTGGGATAAAAAAATAATGTCTGAAATAAATTTAAAATATGACGTATTTTTTCAGTCAATAATGTAGATATTATTCTTTTTACCCTAATCAACTTGGGAGCTTTTTAAATAGACTCCTGCCTGTTTTGACATATCTTCAGTAGCCTTATAGCTTCTTCTCTTTCTGACATAAAATGTCTCAAATTCACCTGTATCATTCCTCCCCCAAATCTGCAATCAGCTATTTCTTCAAGAATCCTTTATTATTTTCATGAGAAACGGTCATTAAAGACCTTGGTTTATGCTCTCCTTTTGTACATTTCTTCACTTTTGATAGAAACTAATGATGACAGCACTGGTTTGGGGCTCTTCAAGTATGAATATGGCATTGGCAATGCCTGTTAGAAATTTTTGCAGGCAGAATTCAAGCTTCAATTGTGATTCAGCAAATCCTGCCAACATGCATTAATTAGACATGGTAGGTTATGTTTCAGTAATTAGTTAGCCCTGGTATCCCAGTGGCTTACCATACCAACAATTTATGTCTCGCTCATTGTACAATCTATTGTGAGTTGAAGGAGTATCAGCTCCACCTAATCTCCCAAAGCCCAGGCTGAAACAGCCATCACCATATTAGAAACAAATAGCTTTCTCATTTACCTAAATGGAGGACAGAGTACCAGAGGGTCTCACATTGGCTTGAATGGTTTAGCACCGAAGTAACTCACATCACTTCAACTCACAATGTATTGTGCTGTTACATGGCTCCACCTAACTGCAAAGGAGTGAGAATGTTTAATCCACCGATAAGCTCAGAAGAGGAGAATTAGATATGTGTGAGCACTAGAAGGCTCCATCACAGAAAGGTAATTTAAGCTGCGCTTTCAAGCCTGTTAGACAACACTGCAGAACCATCAGAGAAGGGCTTGGAATCTATTCAAGGTATGCGGAGTCATCTCTGTAAAAACACTAAGGTTAGAATGGAATAAACATAAGCAAGAGAGTTTGTTTCTAAATAGCTGTGTCATTTTGGGTCAATCACTTAACCTCTTTGAACCATATTTTCTCTTTAAAAACTAATTTCTATAACCAAATGTTACTTAAATATTTCTTCAGCAGCTAACCACTTGTTTAAATCAAGGGAAATCTTGCATATGACCCAAATTCATAGAGCAAATATATGTATGGCTACTCTGGGTGAGGTGTGGAGGACTCAGAGGCCAGACCTCAGATATTTCTCCTTTTGCTCCTCAATATCCATCAGTGGCTCTTGAGGCAGCACCACTAAAAAAATTAATTTCTCATATATTGTAACTTCTGTTTCTCAATTTATTGACTTATAATGCTTCATGATCATGGCGAGGGTGTCTGAGAGGCATATTTTAAGACTTCATGTCAAAAACTCAAATCACTATTAGCTAGAAATGGAGAGTAGAACACAGAAAATTCAGCCCATAATTATAAAAACAATTTGAATACTTCCTTCTGAGACCCTTTGGAATGCTGGTTATATGCATGATGATAATCCAATATCCTATATATCCATATATGGTTGTGTGTGCACACATGCATAGTTGGTGAGCGTGCTGTGTGATTGATGATAATCCGATATCCTATACATCCATATGTGATTGTGTGTGCACACATGCATAGTTAACATGGTGGTGAGCATGCTGCTGCCACTGTTGTTGTTCTTAAAAATTTTGGAGCCTTGTCCAAAAGGGAAGATGAATTTTTATAAAGCACATTTTTAAACTGCAGAGGGAATTGTTTTCAGCTGCTCAAAGGAAGATAATTGTGCCAATATGAAAATTAATCAAATGAAGCCAATTTATTTTATTTATGCCTTTTTCACTTCCACAAGACAAAAAGTGATGGTGAAATGCCAATTTCCCAAGACTTTGTCTAAACAGAGAAAAGAATATAAAGAACTGAAGTAATTTGATAATAAGAAAGTAATTTAATAATAAGTAATAGGGAAGTCCTGTGAGATTCTACATCTCATCTGAGCTAAGACCATCCAAGAGCATTGGATCAGTTGTCCTGGGCTATTTTGAAATCAATTTAAGAATAGAATTTTGTTTATACAACCTATGTACAACTTGCTCCATTCTCAGGAGTTATTTCTTATGTACAGAATGAATGAAAGAGATGTAGGAGAATTTTTAAAAAGTATTTTGTTTTAATCTCATTTTCTTCAGATTCTTTAAGAATGAAACAAAACATGATGACTAGATGATGTCCTACATTAAAAAGGGTTTCCTAATAAACATTCAATATATAATAATGTTTTATTATTTTGTGACACATTTTGAATACAGTAAATGGTATTTCAGTAGAAATTCAGACTCTTGGTGTGAGAATTGATAAGCAATAAGTTTATTTATAGACCAATTTTTGGTATAGGCTATCATCATCATTATTATTATTATCCACACTCATCCTTGTGGTTGAGGAAAGCTCTTACAATATAATCAAGCAGCTCTTGGAGCCAGAACTATTTCTTGGAAATTCCTTGACGTTATCAGATCAAGGAGCATGACAAATATGCTGGTAGATATTTATCCTCAGTCATTTCAAACATTTCTTACTGCCCCATCCTCTTTCTGAACTACTGCAGTACTTCTGTATAAGACACAATCAGGTACAGTAAAATAAAAAATTCTGGCAATAGGAAGAAAGAACCAATGATCTTTCTTCTCTTTCCCTATTTCCAAGTACAAATGAGAACATAGAGTATGTTACAAACTGATACATATTAACTGTAAACTTCTCTTTGACCACAGAATGAAGTGAGGGTTAAACGTTTGCCTAGTCCATTAACTACAAAGTTAAAAACGTTTGAATGGGAATACATAATCACATTTGCAAAACTTCACGTCAACTTCACAAAAGATATTTCTTCCAAATTAAACATTTTTATTTTTAATTTCTTTGAATTACTTTTAGTTTTTCTCCAATTTCACCTCTTGGTTTGAGGCTTTACATTTTTAATGCTCCTCTATATCTATCTGCACAAAAGTTACAGAATTTCTAAGATTATAGAATTCTTTTTCTAAATGATATTTCATTAGCATTAGAAAATTCTGATAAATTTATCTCTCAATCATATTCCTGATTTTGTTTTACAGTACATTAGATTTCATTTCTCTTTGCTGTAAAGTCCCTAGTCTTATTCGATAAAATAACCACGGGGATTTTATTCATTTTAAAGACAATTCTATAGGACTACATTATCACATTTAAGTAGATGAGATTTACATTTTTACATTCTTTCAAATGAAAAGAAAAGAATGCCTTTAAATTATTAAATCTTTTGTCAAAAAATGCTTTAAAATTCTCTGTTTTATTTATCAGAGATTTTTAATTAAAGCTATTTCTTAGAAAATGAATTCCTTATGAAGAAAACACTGAATTCTCCTTTTATCTATACATTAAACAGCTTTTGCATTTTTTATTCCTTTAATTTTAGATGCCAATATTTTACCTCTTGGGTACTTTTTGTGTAGAAGATTCATAACAAGAATAATGCTTATTCTGCAATTCTTTATGTAAAGGTGTGTAACTACTCAAAAATGATTACTACAAACTAACAAAGTCTAATGCAAGTTGTTGTGCTACAAAGTGGATAATGACATATTTTGGCAGGCCATGCATGGCCAAGTATTTTTGTAATCTAGATGAAGCAATAAGAACACTAAAGCATGTAACTGTGGCATAGCAAAAATGGATGCATTTAATAAAGTTAGGCCTTTGAATATTGACAAGCTCATTTTCTAGATTAATAGAAAGAACTCAGCTCCTGCATCCACATGATTGATCATCTCACTTGTGAAAAGGATCAAGAAGTTTGTTTTCTCATTGGTTTCTTCATTTGCATAGTTTTTATATTGTTGATTTGGTAGAAAGTTAACAAGCGGCAGCCTGGACTAACAGGCGAAGCACATTTGTAGTTGTGGTGAGATGACGTGAATTGGGATAAGTACAGATCATGAGGATTGAAGGAACTGTCCAGAGTTTAGGGCCTTCTGAGTCTCAAACACTATGCTAGGCCTTACCATACTGTCAGACTTCCTTAAGTAGCTGCCCATTCCTCTCTTGAAAACTCCAGCTGGGAACTGTTTTAAGTGGGGCAGCCCTGCTAATCACAAAATCCTTCATCCACTCAAAGCAACCAGCATGGTGCATGTGGCCCAGTTCTGCTTCCCACTCTCATAATCACTGAATCTGCTGCTTATTCACCTCAACTTACACCTTGGAAACTTGCCAGCACCAACCTGAGCTCCCTTTATGTATGATTCTGTTTTGGATCCTGCCTTAGCCGGTACTCCTACTTCTTGCACAAGGATGTTACACAGTGATCCAGCTCCCTTAGACCTTCAGAAAATCCATACACAAGATACACAAACTCTTTGAATCTTCTTTTTCTGTTGAGAGGTTAAAATTATATTGCCTAGCCAGGCGCGGTGGCTCACACCTGTAATCCCAGCACTTTGGGAGGCCGAGGCAGGTGGATCACCTGAGGTCAGGACTTCAAGCTAGCCTGTCCAATGGTGAAACCCTGTCTCTACTAAAAATACAAAAAAATTAGCCTGGTGTGGTGGCAGGTACCTGTAATCCCAGCTTCTTGGGAGGCTGAGGCAGGAGAATTGCTTGAACCCAGGAGATGGAGGTTGCAATGAGCCAAAATAGCACCACTGCACTCCAGCCTAAGTGACAAGAGTGAAACTCCATCTCAGAAAAGAAAAAAAAATTATGTTGCCTACATCACTGCATAGAGATAAATCCTATACCTATGTGAAAGTACTTTTAAAAATGTTCAAGTGCTAAATACACCTTCCTCACCATCCCTAATAATCCACATCACATGGCCATACTGCTGGAAACGGGCATGCCAGGTATGGAATGTACCAGTTAAGTGCAGGAAAAACAGAACTAATATTTATTGAATGGCTCTAGTATGAGGGGCTTCCCATCTCTAGGGATGTAGTGATAATCCCAGTCTTCCATAAAAGGTCAGTTAATACATCATGGCACTTCAGAAAATAAGCTCTAATAGATACACACAATGGAACTAACAACCGTTATGTACTCCGCCTACTCCTCCCATCCATGTAGTACCATGGCCTAGCCGGTAGTATTCATATTCATACAATAAAATCCTCCTATTTTTAATTGGTAGAAAGGTGGAGGCCTATTCTAAGCTGAACCAATTAGAGTTGCTTCTTTGAATCTTGGTTTCTCGTTTTTTGCAGGTTGATTCATTGCAAGGTCATATTTACAACACTTACTAGCTTGTCACTGCACTTTTCACAGATCCTCAACCTCTGCTCCAAGACCCCTTCCCACTGTTTGTGGCAGCATCTGGAGAAGGTTTCCATGTGATCAGGGACAGTTACGCTCCTTTAACTGTACATAGGCTTTCTTGTAGCAGTTGCCTCTTGGAAGGTCATCCCAGGGAGGCCCTTTTCGGCTCCCACTGCTGCCCTTGCCTCTGGAGTATGTGGCTTCCTATAGGGTACAATGACTGAAGGTCCCCAAGGCTGTAAATCCTCCCACATTGTACAACATGCAACACACCCTTAAGGTCTTACTGAACTTGAGAAAGCCTGAGTTCTGTTTCAACAGATAGCAATGCTCCTTTTTAAAACAGAGATTGGATATAATGTTTAAGTGTGGGGAGTTTTTTGAATATCAGTTGATGTGTAAAAAGGCATCCACATATTTAGTGGCTTGAAGTAACTATCTATTCTTAATATTCTGTGGGTAAGAAATTAAGGCATGCCAAATGCCTTAATGGGTAGTTCTTTTTCTCCATACAATGTTGACTGGGATCACTTATGTGAGTTCATTCAACTGGGTGCACAGTTGGAACTGGAATATGGGTGGGTTACTCATTCTCCAGGGCTTCTTTCTGGGTAGCCTCCACTTATTTACTCTCCTAGATTGGGCTTCCTCACAACATGGTGGCTACTGCCCAAGATGGAGTTTGCCAAGGAGACTGCAGAAGCTAATATACTTCTTAAAAATGTCATTTTCACCATGTTCTTTTGATTGAAGAGTTCTGAAAAAGTCAAGAAAAGAGAGGACTGGTAGGCTGGGACTTTTAGAACAGGAAGGATCAAGAAGTGTATCTAAAATGGTCAAGAGAAGATACAACCCAAAACATAGCCAGAAGCTCATAGAGTAGTTTGAATAAATACTTTCAGTGAAAAAAGCAATATGGTGGGATGTAGGGTCAGGATGTTGCCTAAATTAGCCAGTGTAGTTGGATAGTTCTTAGAACTTCAGGGACTGCTATTAACACAGCAGAGTTTTAACACAACAAATGCAGGTAGATGTTAAAAATCACCCCTGATTTAAATGTCTGGACAATCTAGAGGCATGATGTATTTATCTGGACCCTCCAAATGATGACAAAGGCTTGCCATCAGCTCTTTTTATAGATTAAACAGTGGCAGACAGATATGCACATTTAGGGAGGAAACATGGGAATTGGGCATTGGGTGGGGGAAAGAACATTCCATTTTACACAATAACATCACTCCTTAATTTAATGATTTCTGGCTCCCAGTTAGGAGAAATTTCTGGCAATGAACTTGACACCATCTTGAGTAGTTTATATGTGGAACTTTTAGGATTTAAATTTCTGAATTGGGTAGTAGTGGTAATACATACTTTTCAAATTTATATTCAGTAAATAATATGATACTACTTTTGCAAGCAATAGCATGAAGGTAATGCTGCAATTTAGTAGGAACCAGCAAGAAATCAAAGCTGTAGAAATTAGTTTCCTCATCTGTAAAATGAAATGCTTGGAAAAGGTGATTGTCAAGGTCTCTTCTTACTTTATTAAGATGCTGTGATTCTAAGATGCTATTCTGTATATAAACAAGGTTATTAATTTGAACTCACAGGACTTATTTTAAAACATGTATTGTAACATGGTCATATTTCAAATTTTGACAGGTTCCTGTAGTTTGTATTATCTGATTTCACATTGTACTGTTATTGTTATAGCTGAACACTAGAATAATTTCAATTTACAGAATGCTCTGGACTCTCATGATTTAATATGGTATATAAACATAAGATGACTGTGATTACTTTGAATGAATGAACAACTCAGCACTCATATTCTTAATCAGAATACAGACTTCACAAAATTGTTTTGACATCATACTCCACCCTAATGCTGTAGACATTCCAAATTAATAACAGCAATGAACATGGTCAATCCATTATATGGGTCAGTTACAAATGTAATGAATATATTGTAAAACACATTTTAATGTTAAGACCTCAGTTCTCATGTGATCTGTATTCTCTTACACCTATTTCCTGAAGTGAAGATTTTAAATCTACTACCTAATACATATAATCATAAAATGTAGAAATGAATTAAATATATTGCCCTGCATCTAATTTTATGTATCTCCATGGTGGTTTTATTTTTTAAATTTCATTTTTCCAGGACAATAAGTAAAACACATTCAGAAACTAATAAATATGATAAAAATAATTTCTGAATTTTTATAAAATAACTCTAAAAACTGCTGACTAAATACTTAATGCCTTTTGCAATCTACCCCCAAGATGTGCTTTAAACTTCAATTTAGATAACTCCATATTCCACATGTATGTTTCTTGTGTATCACTTGGAATTAAACACCTTCATAATGTTTATTTCCATCCCTCTAAATTAATTCTTTTTGTCCCCACTGTAGTTTACTTATGTTTCTATGATCATACCTACTACTTTTTGGCATATTAGACTTAATTGTGTCTAAATCATATGCAGTTGATCCAGCCATGTGAACTATCACAATCAATATTTTCCAGACTCTGCCCCAGACAATGAGTATAGCGTCTCCATCATCCCTTGAAACTATCACTATTTTGGGGAGCTCCTAAGAGATGTCTCTTGTGAGATTATGGACATAATTTTTTTTCTCAGTTTTTTCACTACATTCTTATATTTTTATGACATGCTACAAATTGCTGCCAGTGTAATTCTACCTATAATTTAAAGAGTTATTTAATTATTTCCATGTTTAAAATTTAAATTTTTGACTATCTGTAGACTACAACCACATTTTTTAGTATGATATTTCATGACCTGGCCTCTGTTTAATTTTCTAATTTTACCTCTGAAAATTCTGTACCTTGAAATTTATACTCTAGGAATATCTAATATCTACTTGTTCTCTCACATAGCATATGCTTCCATCATATGTGTCATTATTCATGTTGCTTTAAGCACATGAATACATGAATAATGACACATTACACAATACATTATGTGTCATTATTTATGTGCTTGAAATGTCCTTCCTACCCTTCTTTAACTGGTTCATCTCCTCCTCTTTCTTTGGAATTCAGCATGCAAATA
Organism: Cheracebus regulus; assembly: GCA_963574635.1. Taxonomy (NCBI): domain Eukaryota; kingdom Metazoa; phylum Chordata; class Mammalia; order Primates; family Pitheciidae; genus Cheracebus; species Cheracebus regulus. The sequence continues at coordinate 38,683 of CAUYQU010102289.1, read as the reverse complement.
ACCTCTTCCAAAAAGCCTAAATGATCATTAGGCCTTGCCCATGTACTAAAAACTTAAAACAACAATAATAATTTAGTTCTAAGTATGATTCTACATTCTATACTTGGATTATTTCATCTACTTCTGTCTAAAGCCACATCAGGTAGATACAACTGTCATCCTCACTTTACAAAGATGAAGACATAGAGCTCAGATAACTTTTACAAGTCTCATAGCTAATAAGTGGAAGAACCCATTGCAGCCTGTTTTCATTTTACAACAGCACTAATCACATTGTAATGAAGTGGTCAGTAAATGAGTTCGTCCTCTGTACCACACTCTTCTTCCTCAGCTGGATAGCACACTGGTTAAAAATATGATAGGCCGGGTACGATGGCTCACGCCTGTAAGCCCAGCACTTTGGGAGGCCGAGGCGGGCAGGTCACGAGGTCAAGAGATCGAGACCATCCCGGCCAACATGGTGAAACTCCGTCTCTACTAAAAATACAAAAAAATTAGCTGGGCATGGTGGCGCATGCCTGTAGTCCCAGCTACTCGGGAGGCTGAGGCAGGAGAATTGCTTGAACCCGGGAGGCGGAGGTTGCAGTGAGCCGAGGTCACGCCACTGCACTCCAGCCTGGTGCCTGGTGACAGAGTGAGACTCTGTCTCAAAAAAAAAAAAATGATATTAGAATTTAGAAAAAAGTGGACATAAATTTAACAATTGTGTATTGCAGTTGATGATTAAAGCTAAGTATTTGTTAACATCACTAAATATAATTTTTAGAGTAAACAGATGAAAGAATTGCAGATGGCATCTTGTAGAAAAGCAAATTTAAGTTATGGTCAGAAGAACAGAAACCAATCACAGAAAAGAAGAAAGAATTTACACAGAGGTACGAGTGAGAAGAAATGTCACAAGTCCCATAAAGGACAATTAAAATAAAACAAAAATAATCAGCACAGTAAAAAGTTGCAGAAATATCAGCAATATGAGAACTAAACAAAATTATTGGATGGAATAAAGAGACTACAGTGAGTGGTAGGATAAATGGAACCAAAGAGTGGAAGCAGACAATGAAGCATGCATGTTCTTGAATGTTGGCAGGGAATGAAATTTGAGAAGTGAGTAGGAGGAGGAATTAGGCTTAAAGGAATGGGTGGGTAGGTAAGTATGTTTGTCAGTGGACTCGGATGAGGAAGTGAAGGAAAGATAGGAGAGGTAAAAGAGAGAAGGGATGTTAATGTATCAAAGACCTAAGAAAAACACAGTTGAAGAACCATCCACCTTGGAAAAATAATGGAGGTAATTGTGAGTTCATTTGTTTCATTTTACAATCCTCCTATGGGCCAGGAACTGGGGATACAGCCATGGTCAAAAGAAACAAAAACTCTTGTCTTTGTAATCATACATTCTGGTGTAGATTCTAGTAGGAAGAAAACACTGAAACGTACAAAATAAAACATACAAAAACATGCAAAATAACATACAAAATAAAATAATGTATTACATGACTATTACTCATGCTATAAAATAAAGCAAAGAAGTCAAGGAGAGATAAAATATAGGGGTGAGAACTATAATTTTTAAATATATAGTTTAAAAATTATATATTTTATAGTTTAAAAAATATATAAAACTATATATTTAAAAATTATAGTTCTTATAAATTTTTGAACTCTACTCTCATAAGTAGAGTAGCCTCCATAAGAAAGTATCATTTAAGTGAATTTTCTTAAGAAAAGTCTTGAAGGAGAAAAGAAGATGGTTGTATGGCTTCCTAGAGCACACCGGACAGTGCAAATAGCAAGTGCAAAGGTCTTGTCATCAGTGTGCCTTGGGGGACTAACCTGCCTCATTCTATGTCTCTTGGACCTGGGAAGCCTTGTATAACCCAGTGTGTTATACCAGGTTGTCAGCTGACCTGAAGGGGGCCTTTTTGTATGCAAATGACTCTTAGGCTTTCCTAGTGTGCACTTTGCTAAGTCTTTGGAACTGAACCATTAAGGCAGAATCCAAGCAAGCCTGAAGCCTTCCTCAGCTCAGGGCTTTGGCAGAACAACCAAAGGGAGGTGGGAAGTGGTTGATGTGTTTTCTGAGGTCCAAATACCTAACAAGAAGACTTACCCCTTTTCCTGATTCCCAGTTCATTCAAGGCCAAAAAGAATAAAATATCAAGAAAATTGTGAAGTGTGTCCTGGGTAGGGTTTGAGGTTTGGGAATATTTTCTAAAAAAGAGGACAGTTTGCTACTTTTCTAATTGTAAGGTGATTGTGCAGAAGGCTAAAGCCTGGAGCCTGATGTTCATGATGTAAGGGTTGCACAGATGCAGTGAAATTTTCTTGACACTGTTCCTAATTCTGTTTTAGAAATCTTCAGTACAAGATTATCTTATGTGTAGACCCATAGGCTACACATAAGATACTCTAGTTATCCTACAAACTGTAGAATACTGAAGAAAAGGGGCCATTGTTTGTCCTGTCTCAAGGCAAATCAAAGATGATCCTTCATCCAAGGACTGACCCTTTTCTAAAGAAGAGGTTCCGGCTGTCTAATGTCTTTTCTCTTTTGGACAACTCTTCTTGAGCAGGCTCTAGATGTGACTCAAGAAGTAGCTAGCTAATTGAAATTGAACTAGAATATAAGCCCCCAAGGAAAATACTACTTTTTTTTTTTTTGCAATTTAAAGCTTCTCCAAAGGAATCTGCCCTCAGACACCTAGGTTGCAGGGAAAAAATAGATCAGAAAAAAAATTTTGTTTTACAAAATAAGGTTTTCCCATATCGACAGATGAATGGATAAAGGACGTGTGGCCCATATACACGATGGAGTATTATTCAGACATAAAAAAAAAAGAATGAGATCCTGTCATTTGCAACAACAGGATCTGGAGGTCATTATGTTCAGTGAAATAAGCCAGGCACAGAAAGACAAACATCACATGTACTCACTTATCTATGGGAGCTAAAAATTAAAGCAATTGAACTCATGGAGATAGAGAGTAGAAGGATGGCTACCAGAGGCTGAGAAGGGTAGGAGAGGGTTAAGAGGAATTGAGAACGGTCAATGGATGCAAATATATGTAGAGAGAAGAATGAATACGGCCTAGTATTTGGTACCACAACAGAGTGACTATAGTAAAAAAATAATGTAATTGTACACTTTAAAATAACTAAAAGTGGGCCAGGTGTGGTAGCTCATGCCTGTAATCTCAGCACCTTGGGAGGCTGAGGTGGGCAGATCACTTGAGGCCAGGAGTTTAAGTCCAGCTTGGCCAACATGGAGAAACCCTATCTCTACTAAAAAGACAAAAATTAGCCTGGGATGGTGACACACACCTGCAACCCCAGCTACTTGGGAGGCTGTGGCTCCAGAATCACTTGAACCCAAGAGGTGAAGGTTGCAGTGAGCCAAGATCACACCACTGCACTCCAGCCTGGGTGATAGAGGAAGACTCTGTCTCAGAAAGAAAGAAGGAAAGAAGGAAAGAAGGAAGGAAGGAAGGAAGAGAATAATTGAATTGTTTGAAACACAAACAATAAATGCTTGAGGTGATGGATATTCCATTTACCCTGAAGTGATTATTATGCATTGCATGCCTGTATAAAAATATCTCATGTAACCCATAATTACATACAACTACTATGTAACCACAAAAAAGAAAATTAAAAATAAAAAAATAAAATACGAGTTTCCCCACATTGGTACCTGGATATGTATCTAGTATTTTTTGTGTACTGTAGCTCAATATTTTATCACAAGACAAAAATTTTTATAGAAATTTTAAAGTATCTGAAAAAGAAGCTTTTCCCATAACAAGTCCAATTAAATTCTAATGCTTGACTGCTGTTACCTATCATATTCTGTAAAATATCTATATTGTATCTGTCATATTTAATCAAATTCATTATACAATTTTCTAAATGCTTCCTGTCTATAATATTGCTTGAAAGACTATTACATCATTTTTTAAAAATTAAGGGGCAAGTTGACAGGCAATGTTTCATACTTTTTAAATTATCAGGTAGCTGACACTAATTGTGAATTACAGATAAGCCCTTTTTCTGATGAGGAAAAATCAAGATGCAATGCACAGTGCACCTAAACAGTATTTGACACATTTCCAGTGTAACAGGATTTACTATAACTTTACCATTCTCTGTGTTGGAAGAGCTGGTGGATCGCTTTTATCTAGAAGTATATTACAATTACAGTTGGAACCTTAAGAACCAAATTAAGTTGGCATAGTTGTGCTTTCGACTGCTCATGCTGCTTTACCTTTTTCCTTAAATGTCTGTGAGTATTCAAATGTTACTCTATTAATAAACAGAAAAGTGGGCAGGGAAGGGTGGTGCAGGCCTGTAATCTCAGCACTTTGTGAGGCCAAGGAGGGAGGATCATTGATCCCAGGAGTTCAAGACAGGCCTGGGTAATATAGTAAGACCCTGTCTCTACAAAAAAATACAAACAAACAAACAAACAAAATTATCGAGGTGTGCTGGCAGACACTTGTAGATTCAGCTACTCAGGAGGCTAAGGTGGGAGGATCACTTAAGGCCAGGAGTTCCAGGCTGCCCTGCTGTGAGGTATTATAGCACCACTGCACTCCAGCCTGGGTAACAGACCAAGATCCTGTCTCAAAAAAAAAGTATAAAAATAACTTAAAAAGAAAGCCATTAGGCCTGAGTGAGAAAGGCAGTGGACAAAGACTGGAACCAACACAGGGAAAGATCTAAGGAAGTCAGCTTCCACTGTCAGGGCCTTCAAGAAGATGATTAAGCAAAATTACAACTCTGCTTCAGTTAGGAGATTGGTGACAATTATGGGCTTGGAGAAAATATTGAGGATAATGGAAGCCAGTTTTCTCATTCTCAAAGTAGGGAGTTACCAATGTGAAAAAGGAGAAAAACACAATGAACCCTATGGTGTCGGATTGGAATTGGAGGCAGTGCTGTGAGCTGATGGTTTTCAATATAGAAATAGGTGTAGAAATAGATATAGATGTAAATGTATAGTTGTGCTTTCATACTTGTGTATGTGTGTGTGTATGTATCTGCATACAGAAAAATATCTCCTGGCTGTATCTACTGAATGGACCTGGGAATAGCTAAAACCCAGTGACAATGAGCATACCTGGTGCCCAAATCTTGTATTTACATACTATTCTTCAATAGAGAGCTAGGGATTCTTAGAGAAATGCCTGATTCTAGAGTCAGGCAGAAAATATATAAAGTTAACCATACTATTATGTTGTGACATATAGTAAAGAAGCAATAAAAGAATTATGGTGAGATGCCAAAAGATTGCAATGGCTTCCACTAGACAAATATGGAACAATTCGAGTGTCTAAATTAATAATGATAGTAATAGATTATCTCATTAAGTAAAATGGTACATAATTCTTCACTAATATAGACAAATAAAAGAAAAAACCAATTAGGATGAAAAAACTCTTTCTTATAGTAAAATATCACCAAAAGGTAGGGAAGGAACAATGGAATAAAAACGTTTCATTGGGCTAAAATTGGTGGGTGAGAATGCATTAAAGAATGAGATATTCACATAGTCTCCGACTAGCTCTTCAAAAAATACTTATCAAGGGAAAAATAGTAACCTTTTCAATGGAGAAACTAGGCAAAGCCCACTCTACTCAAGTGATCAAAATCAACATCACCAGTGTCGGGACAGGTCAACATGGTGCATCAACAGATGGAAAACAGGGAGAAGAGCACCAGGTCACTTCTGTGATATTCCCCTCAGAACGCCCGTTTTAATCTAATCGTGAGGAAATGGAAGTTAAACCAAATTTAGAAACATTCTTGTTTTGCTATTCATTTTGATTTGTCTAAATGTAGATTTTTTTTTTAAGTTTTTGGATACATATGCAGATCTCGAAGGATTGTTACATAAATATACATATGCCATGGTTGTTTGCTGCCTCCATCCCCCTTCACCTATGTTAGGTATTTCTTCTAACGTTATTCCTCCCCAACCCCACCCCCTGCTATCCCTCCCCGAGCCCCTCCACCCCCCAACAGACCCCAGTGTGTGATGTCCCCTCCCTGTGTCCCATGCGTTCTCCTTGTTCAGCACCCACTTATGAGTGAGAACATGTAGTGTTTGGTTTTCTGTTCTTGTGTCAGTTTGCTGAGAATGATGGTTTCCAGGTTCATCCGTGTCCCTGCAAAGGACATGAACTCATCCTTTTGTATGGCTGCATAGTATTCCATGGTGTATATGTGCCACATTTTCTTTATCCAGCCTATCATTAATGGGCATTGGGGTTGGTTCCAAGTCTCTGCTATTGTGAACAGCACTGGAAGTTTTAAACAGCAGTTGACAAAATGTGATTTATATATTTAAATAATCATCTTAGTTACTCTGTGGAGAGTGTGTGGACAGAAGAAGTAGAACATCTAAATAATACAAGTGAGAGTGGCAGTTGCTTAGATTTATGTTAGCATTGAGCATGTACAGAAGTGGCTGGGTGTGGTGGCTCAGGCCTGTAATCCCAGCACTTTGGGAGGCCAAGGTGGGTGGATCACTTGAGGTCAGGAGTTCGAGACCAGCCTGGTCAACATAGTGAAACCCCCATCTCCACTAAAAATACAAAAATGAGCCATGGCATGTGCCTGTAGTTCCAGCTTGGGAGGCTGAGGCAGAATAATTGCTTGAACCTAGGAGGCAGAGGTTGCAGTGAGCTGAGATCGCACCACTGCACTCCAGCCTAGGTGACAGAGCAAGACTCCGTCTAAAAAAAAAAAAAAAAAAAGGAAAAAAAAATGCGCAGGAGTGGAAACTCACATGTATTTTGTAAATAGCTAGCCACCTCTCCCTTTAGTACTAGCCTTCCTTAATTGCCCCCACAGAATTTTAGTAAGGCTCTCAATTTTGAAGCACCTGTAAATTTAAAGGCCAAAGTAATAAAAAAAAAACTGGTGCTTGTCTAAAGTTTTGAATAAAGAACAGAAAAACCCACATCTTCCTGCCTCTCCCATTCAGTTAGGTGGCTTTGTCATTCCTAGTATAACAAGAGATGGAAGTTTATTCTTAGGAAAATTGATGCTGAGAGCCTGACTCCAGGCACAAATGAGGATGGGAACGAGCTGCCTGGCTGAAAAGGGTCATAATGCTCAGCTAATACTGAGACAGTGGAAACACAAGAGGAAAGCGCACTGCCTTCATGGGAATGGAGTACCCCTAGAGAGCTGCTGGGCCCACAGTACATCCTGCATGACCAAGGAATAAACTTTTATATGATAGGTAAAAGCCTCATTGGCCCTGGACTGCAGTAGGCAGACAGCCTTCAGCTGCAGAGAGCTGCCCCACCCAAGGCCATGACTCTTCCCAGTTTGGCCCACATCCAGTGACTGCTCAGTGCTGGAGCATTAAGCTTGGCCATCTCTTTGCTGAACTCAGGACACCCCTGAAGGGCCATTTGAGCTCCAGAGCAGCCTGCAGGATCTACTGAGACTATATTTGGCCCTGAGCCACAGATCAACTTTTCCCTATGCTCAAACTGCTTTCTGCCTCTTTCTTTCTCAGATATGGAAAGAAAGATCTTTGTGCTGAAGTCTTAGAGTGTGCTCTGTAGTGAACCTGAACTGCAACTATACTTTAGGTTTGTGTTTCAAAGAGCAAAATTTTCATGAGAGAATAAACATCAATGCCCCCTGCTGAAATTATACTTCTTCTTTGCATGGTTATTCAGTGATGTGAAGAGAGAAATGGCCACATGAGAATCTCAGCTTCCAATTTACGAAATTATTGCTGTGACCTTCCCCTACCCCCAGTGAAAATATTTCCCTTTGAACACCAGAAGTCACAAGGACAAACAGCAAACATTCTGCCTTTGATATGATGGATCACTCCCAGTTTTTTACCGAGATTTACTGGAACCATGCATTCTGGCTCTGAGAGGAATCCTATGTCTGGAGCAATGGACTCTCCAATGCATTTTGACTGAGAATGTGACATCATACAGCCCCTTTGAAAATTGTATGTTGTTTTCATTGGGAACTATGGTTAACATCATCCTGATTTGATCTTTGGCCATAAGTAGGTTGGTGTTGCCATTGGAAGACTGTGTGAAAACCGTGATGGCAAGTGTATGATTTGTGACTCCTATATGTGTCCCTGTACTCTGGTGCACATATGTGATGTGTGTAACTATGGATCTTACTAGGAGCGCTGTGTGATCTGTGCAGGCCCTGGGGTCTCTGATGCCTATTTTTGTAAAGAGTGCACCAACCAGGAGAAGGATAGAGAGGGCTGCCCAAAGATTGTCAATTTGTGGAGCTTTAAGACAGAACTCTTCTATGAATGCAAAAAATATGGCTTCAAGAAGAGGTGATTGGTGGGTGGCCCCTTCCTCCCCCTACCTTAAAGCTATTGCAACTTCCAGAAAAGATGCCTACTACCACCAGCAGAAAGAGAGCAGAACCCAGAGCATCACCAGGAGTGCCTGCTAGCGTACCGGCCGCTTGCCACCCCCTCCTCTCCCTTCACCCAGACGCATGGTAGGGATGGAAAAGGATTCTTCACAGAGCACTCTGGCACACCTTATCAGAGAAAATTTGATAGATTAGTTAATGGTGTTTCTTGAATTTGGGAAGCAAAGATCTGTTCTCCATATTGATAGGTTCTCCCTCAACCAAGATCTTCTAAAAAGAAATAATATTTTAGTCTTCTGCTTGGGAAGTTGACTGTGAAGCTACGTCCAGTGAAAAACATGTTCTTGCAGCATCTCTGGTGGCAGCTGTCCTTGAGAAAACTTTGGTGTGTGGTGGGAAGATATCAGAACAAGAAGTGTAGGCATTTACTCATTTAACACTTGTGTAAGCTTTCACTCTTTAAACATTTGTGCTGGCATCATGTTATTTTCCTTCTGAGAAACTGGAAACCCTTTCTGTTGCTATTATATTAATAAAGTTGGTATTTATTTTCTGGTAGTCAAAAAGAAAAGAAAACTGTGTGTCAGTCTTCTATAAACTTAAGCAGTCATCTATGCCTAGAAGTTCTTCCCCTAATTATCTACCCAATTCATAAGAATCAAGAACTATGAAAAATACATATGTCTTTGAACAGATAAGTAGAAAAACTGTAGCATATTGAAATATTATTCATCAGTAAAAAGTAATAAACTGCTGGTACATGCAACAGGATCTTACAAAAATCAGATCTGGGAGGAAAAAAGCCAGATCCAAGGGAAAACATACTGTGTGACTGCATTTATATTCATTCCCAAAATAAGCCAAACTAACCTGTGGTCATAGAATTTAGAACATGATTACCTATGGTCGGGATTGACTGGAAAGTTACAGGCATGAGAGAAATTTATGGGACTGTGGAATGTCCTACATCTTGTTTTGGGTGATTATTACATGGATGTATATAATTGTTAAAACTCACTGATGAGGAGACCTAAGATCTATATTTTATTGCATGTGTTTTAAGCTGGAGAAAACTGAATAGGAGACAACACAGGGGCAGGTGGAAAAGTGGGAACCATCTTAAGAAACCCTGGAAAGTTAAATTCTAGCTTGGCAGGGAAAAAACCTAGAGACCAACACAATCCCCAGTGTAGAACCAAAAAGAATCAAGATTTTATGGCACCAGGTACTCCTGGAGTTGGGAATAAAAGTGAGGCTAAACAGAGGTTATGTTGAAAGTCTGTTGGAGAAGTGTTAGTTCCTTGGGTCAGCTCCATCAAGTTTGCATCTGGATGCCTCCTTCCACCTACCCTGGTGGAAGGTGAGACTTTCTCACTTTTATACTGGAGGCAATTAATTGGCAATTAAAATTAGGTGGTAATGTTGGATTGTGGATAAGGAAATGCAGAGAAATGAAGTTCTGAAAATATCAGATGATTGATAGCTTGGCTCACATTCTAATTTGGAATGTTAGAATTGAACATCTGTTTCAGCAACATCTCAGTCTCTTTCCAGGCAGATAGATGCCCTGAGACACCTAAAATTAAAAACAAAAACAAACAAACTTGGGTTGGGAAGACAAGAAACATAAGCACATAAAGAATTTTTAGAAAATATTGCTCCTATTGCACTCCTGTTTCTACTCAGTTACTTTCTTCAATATTTTACATTCTCTTTCCAAACAAGAGCAAGCAATGGTACAGCTAAAGTAGTTTCTAAATTAGCCTTTAGAAAACTCAGGGAGTTGCATGTGGTTGTGGAGGGCTTCTTCAAGCAATTGTAGTTAGAATTCTGTGTTATTTTCAAACACTCAATTGGGACTACTCTTATTAATAGATGGTGCCCATATTCTGCTGTTTGCCCATGTTCAATAATAACCTTTTGCTATGCTGTATTCTAGTTTAGAAAATCAAGAAATATTGATAATGAAAATTATCTAAAGGCAAGTGTAGAGCTATCTTTGTCCTCTCCCATGACCTCTGCTTCTAGGTTTCTCTTCATTTCTGAGAAAGGGTAATCATGTGTTCCTTACACATTCTTCACTTCTATACTAATAATTTTACACAGCCAAGATAATATGTCAGGTGTGGCTTTACCAACTTCTCCTCCTCTTACCACCTATTTAAAAACTTAATGTTACAAGTTCTGAACACATTGCTATTGTATAGATCCTAGTGACTCCAGCAGAGTCAATAGATCTGTGTAATTTTTCATTTTCTTTATTATCCTGCTGATGGATAAGTAGATTATTTCCACATCTATCTTATGTTAAACAACATTTTATTGAACAACTGTGTACATAGAACTAGAGTTCTTTGGTTGTATTTCTACTCATTTTCAACTTTTTTCTAGGAACAGCTATATTTTTCTACAATTTCTATCTCCATTGGCAGTCTGACCATTCTGGTTTTCTCATATGTTGGTCCATTTTTATAAATTGATTATTTTTTTAAGTATCACTGCATTTCTCAGTTACAAGTGATCTTGTACATCTCCTCATATTTATTGGCCATTTGGATTTCCTTTGTTCAGGTTGCCTGTTCTAAGCCTTTGCCCACTTCTTTTGGGTTGACTCTTATTTTGTTTATTGATCTCTAGAAGTTTTCAGGATACTCATTTATTGTTTATTTTATGTATGGTAAAACTATTCTACCCTGTGTCTTGTCTCTTAATTTTTTATATCATTATGACCTCAGAATCAGTTAAATATATCAGACATTTTCATCATTGTTTGTGCTTTTGGTTCTTCTTTAGGACATTATATCCTACCTTGAATGGATAAACACATTCTTCAATATATTCTCAAATAGTTTTAAAGTTTTCCTTTGCACAGCCAGTGTTTAATCTATCAGTAATTTACTTACCTAAGTAGTATGAGGTAGAGCTCTGTCATTTCTCCCAAAAAGGCCACTATCATATCACCTATTGAATAATTAATTCCTCTTCACAGGATTGGTAAGCCACTTTCATTATATACAGTTGAAACTTGAACAACATAGGTTTGAACTGCATGGGTCCACCCACACGTGGACTTTTTTCAGTAACTATATTGGTAAATATCTTGGACATTCAGAACAATTTGAAAAATCTGTGATAAAAATCTTGTGCTTTAGAAATATTGAAAAAATAAAAAATATATATGTCACGAGTGCATTAAATACATGTGTATAACAGTGTATGTTATCATGTATTACCATAAAACATACGCAAATCTGTTTTTAAACGTCACATTTTTTTTTTATTCAGACGAAGTCTTACTCTGTCGCCCAGACTGGAGTGCAGTGGCATGATCTTGGCTCACTGCAACCTCCGCCTCCCAGGTTCAGGCTATTCTCCTGCCTCAGCCTCCTGAGTAGCTGGGATTACAGGTGTGTGCCACCACACAGAGCTAATTTTTGTATTTTTAGTAGAGACGGGGTTTCACCATGTTGGTCAGGCTGGTCTCGAACTCCTGACTTCGTGATCCACCCGCCTCGGCCTCCCAAAGTTCTGCAATTACAGGCATGAACTACTGCACCCAGCCTAAATGTTAAAATTTATCAGAATTTACAAATCATACATGGTGCCAATTTCAGGTGAGATGAATGTGAACAAATGTAAAGATGTAGTATTAAATCATAACTGCACAAAATTAACTGAAGTACCCCCTGTACTACCATAAGTATTTTGTAGCCACATCTTGTTGCTATTATGGAGAGCTCAGGTATTGTGAGTATCCTCTTAAAACGCCGTGGGATGTTAATCATCCACACATGAGCAAATATCTTCAGTAAATTGCAGTTCTTTGAGTATTTTTAATCATGTTTAGTACAATATCATAACGTTTGAATAACGCATGGAATCCATACGAAGTGCCACTAGTGATGCTGGAAATGTTCCCAAGAAGCAGAGAAAAGTCATGACATTACAAAAAAGTTGAATTGCTTGATGCATAGTATAGACTGAGATCCATAGTGAGGTTGCCAGTCATTTCAGACAAAGCATTCATCTTCTAAACAGATCAAGTAAATTGAAGGTATCCATAAATACAGTATAGTACTATAAGTGCATGTTCTTTTCTCTAGCTTACTTTATTGTAAGAATACAGTATATAATACATGTAACAAACAAAATATGTGTTAATCAACTGTTTATGTTATCAGTAAGGCTTACAGTCAATGGTAGGCTATTAGTAGTTAAGTTTTTAGGGAAGTCAAAAGTTACTCAAGGAGTTTCAACTACACAGAGGGTCAATGTCCCTCGGAATTCTCTACTTGTTCAAGGGTCAGCTGTACATGCACATTTGTCTGGCCTCTGTGTCCTGTATGTAAATGTATTGTTTATTTCAGCTCAAATATCACAGTTAGATAAGGGAGAAGTCATTTGTCTTTTTCTTAAATGTATCATTTTGGAGATTTTTGTTTAAATCTCTAACACTTGCTAGCTCTAACACCTTGGACAAATTTCTTAATGTCTCCATGGCTGAGTTTTGTCATCCGTAAAACAGAGATAACATTTTTCTTACAGGTTATTATGAAGATGATTAGTTATTCTATGCAGAGTAAGTTGAACAGTGTTTGGCATTTTATATTTACCATGTATGTTAGCTATTTAAATAACAGTTTTGTTATTAGAAATTAAGAGGGATTTCTGTTCATCAAAAGATACAGAGAAGAAAAGACAAACCAAGGGGTGTGAACAGATATTGTATTACTCATATCTAATAAACAGCTAATATCCAGTATATATAAAGAGCTAGCACAGAGACAGCAAACCCAGTAGAGAAATGGACAAAATAATAGTCACTTGATGAGTTAGAATATCCCAATGGCCAATAAACATGAAAAAATTGCTCCCTCTCATTTGTATCAGGGAACTAAAAAATCTTTCTTTCTCTCTCTCTTTTCCTTCCTTCCCTTCCTTCCTTCCTTCCTTCCTTCCTTCCTTCCTTCCTTCCTTCCTTCCTTCCTTCCTTCCTTTCTTTTTGAGACAGGGTCTCAGTCCAGGCTGGGCTGCAGTGTCACGATCACAGCTCACTGTAGCTGTGATAGGGTTTCACTCTGTCGCCCAGGCTGGAATTCAGGAGTACAATCATAGGAAATGCAAATTTAATGAGACATCACCACAATTTCACCTGATCGGCTAGAGCTAAAAAGTCGGATATTCATCTAAGATTTGCAAAAGTGAAGAACAGTGATACCCTCGTACACCACTAGCAAGTGTGTAAATTGGTAACAACTGTCGAAAAGCAATTTGGCATTATAAAGTTTGAATTCACACACAATTGCCCCTTGATGTTCTGCAGGGTGAAGCGGATGAATTTTAGGATCGCTAAGGGTTCTGAGGGTGTAGAAATCCCTTATATAAAATGACTTAGTTTGTGCGTGTAACCTATGCATGTCCTCCCATACACTTCAAATCATCTCTAGATTACTTATAATTCCTATTACAATGCAAATGCTATGTAAATAGTTGCTTACTGAAATGCTTTTGTTATTTTTATTGCTTTTTCCCTCATTTTCTAAATATTTTCACGCCACAATTGGTTGATTTCACTGATGCTGAACCCAGAGGTTACAGAGAGCTGACTGTATTCTAAGACAAGGGATCCATTTATAGAGAAGGGGACACATGAGCTCCAGTATACATATCCAAGCGTGTTCGGAGCAACATTGTTTTTAAAAGGCCCAAGTAAAAACAACCCAAATGCCCATCAACCGCAGAAACATTGAACACCTTACAGCAAGGCAACAGGATCAAGTACAGCTACACAGAACAGCATCGATGAGGGAAATAACACATGGAAATACAAAAAAGGCATAATTCTATTTATATAAGGTTATATAACATTTTCAAAATAAGCAACATTTTAATTAATTTATTTACAATTCTTCTGGAGAGAAGTTTCGTGCCTTCTCCCCAATTTGTTAATATATGTAATCATTTATTTATAACAGCATGAACTTATATTTATTTTATACTTTGGATTATAATTCAATTCTACTTCGGTTATTTTGTTGCTCAATTTGTTTGATATTTGGCCATTGGGAACTGTTTTCACGGTTTCTGTGCCCCTCTAACAAAACCCCATCAATGCTTTTGTTTGTTTCGTATTTACCACATCCTTATTTTTCAGCACCCCAAGATACCCTAGGTTCCTTCTGTATATTTCCTGCACAGGTCTAGAAACTTTATTTCTTCATCAGTATTGCCAGTCCTTTATTTATTTATTATTATTATTATTATTATTTGAGATAGAGTTTCACTCTGTCTCCCAGGCTGGAGTGCAGTGGTGCAATCTCAGCTCACTGCAACCTCTGCCTCCTGGGTTCAAGTGATTCTGCTACTTCAGCCTCCCGAGTAGCTGGGATTACAGGTGCACACCACCACATCCAGCTAATTTTTGTATTTTTAGTAGAGACAGGGTTTAGCCATTTTGACCAGGCTGTTCTCGAACTCCTGACCTCAGGTGATCTGCCCGCTGTGGCCTCCCTAAGTGCTGGGATTACAGACATGAGCTACCATGTCTGGGCCAGTCCTTTATTTTTTTGGTCAAATTTTAGTTTTATTAATCTTTATTTTTAAATGTATTTCCCTTTTATTTATAATTCTATCTTTAATATTTTATTTTCTTTTTTCTTTTGTTTTTGTTTTACTAACTACTAGGTTTCAACATGAAGATCAATAGGCTTTTAGAAATGTGGATATTAATTTTCAAATAAATATCATCAAATTCAGGTTTTTTTTTTTTTTTTTTATTGCTTACCTTCAGGATTATTTCAGTTAGGTCAAGATCATGGTCAATTTATTGACCTATGGAATTTTAATTGATATTTATTTTGTAGTCCGCTTTGGGAAATTTTTGTAAGTGCTTTGAACATATTGAAAAGGGATTTTACATCTGGTTTTTGTTTGTTGCAGGTTATATGATCAAAGTTGTTAAGTTTGTTGTGAAAATTATTATACTATTACTAACTTTGTTCTTGCTTTATTGGTTTCCGAGGAAATGGTGTTACAGAAAAAAATATTTCCATCGTGATTGCAGGTTTTTCAGTTTTACCTTACGGTGCTGAGTCTTGGCTTTCTAAGTGTCACTGTTGTGTGGTTAGTCGAATAAAGTTCATCCCTGTAATATTTTCCTATGAATTTTTATTAACTGTAAAATGTGCCTCTTTTATCCTATAAATATATGGGATTTTTTTTTTTTTTTTTTTTTTTTTTTTTTTGATGCAAAGTTTAACTCTATTGCCCAGACTGAAGTGCAGTGGTGTGATCTCGGCTCACTGCAACCTCTGACTCTCAGGTTCAAGTGATTCTTGTGTCTCAGCCTCTCCAGTAGCTAGGATTACAGGTGCACTACCACACCCAACTAATTTTTTTTTTTTTTTTTAGTAGAGATGGGGTTTCACCGTGTTGGGCAGGCTGGTCTCAAACTCCTGACCTCAGGTGATCCTCCTGCCTCAGCCTCCCAAAGTGCTGGGATTACAGGTGTGAGCCCCCATGCCTGGTCAAATATGTTGCATATTAATATTGTTACCCTAAGTTTCTTTTGTTTGATATTTATCTAGATTGCCCTTTCCCATACATTGACTTTTAATCACCTAGCTTTTTCTTAGGATTGATTTAAAATGTAAAGTAAAAGGGAGGGGCATGGGCATGGGGGGATGGGACACCTAATCTAGACCCAGCCTAGCGATTACATTCGCTGGGCACTGATTGGATTAGGATGTTGCCCAGATATAAAAAAGCAAGAATCTTTGGGACCTGGGCTTCATTTAAAGTTCAGCTACCAACAGGAACTTTCTCTTTGGGTCCTGGAGTACGTTCATCTGGAATTGTGAGTTTTTGGTGGAAGGTAGATTGTTTTATTTCTTCATTGAAGTGCTTTTGGATATTTGTCCTACTGAGAAAATCATTATCAAACAAGTTTTTCATAAGAGTCAGTTAAAATTTTTAAAACATCTCCACCAAAATTATAGCTATGCCCCCTAAGTTATCTCAATGCATTTCATTTGTACTTTCTTTTCTCTTCATGCCTGTGGCTTTTTACTTCTCACCAACTTTTTGAAAAGTCAAGTTTTAGTCTTTTGTCATCATTCCTATTGGGTGCTTTGTTTCCTTTTGCAATGGTTTCTGCTTGTGTCTTTATTTTCATTGTTTCTTTTGATGTTAATGCATCCACTTTCTTGTGTGGAGTGTTCAGTTCATCCCTTTGCAAACGATCAAGTTTGCAAAGGGATATTTGCAAATCCCGAGTAGCTGGGATCACAGGTGATCTACCACACCCGGCTAAATTTTGTATTTTTCTTTTTTTTTTTTTCTTTTTTTTAGTAGAGACGAGGTTTCTACTAAAAAAAAAACAAACCATTTTTCTGTTTTATGATTTGACCTTAAAACTTGATATTTACACAGCTTATCCTTTAGTTTAGCTTAATACTAGCTGAATATTTCTTTTGCTGGTCATACATGAATTTTCAAATATTCTCTATTTGTTGTTATTGTTTAGGTGTATTGTTTAGACTTCTAGAAGAGATAGCCAGGTACAGTAGAGTTACCAGCTACTTGCATACCCAAGCCTGAGAATCAAGAGAAGCCTCACAGAGACACTCCCAACTGAGGAAACTCACAGAGCTGAAGTGGAGCTGGGACTTCAGCTGGGGCACCTGCCTCACTATGACATATTTTCTTTGGACAAAAAAAATATTGACTAAAGCAGAGTCCCCCTGGGAAGTCAAAAAGCCTGGGAAAGATCTCACTTGTTCAAAAGTTCAGTTCTGAATTACGGCCTCGCAGATAAATGAAAGCATTTTGAAAAGTATTCCTCAGCACTCTCAGGTATCTAGAAGACGCCTAAGAACTTGTGAGTCAGCTGTTTCTTGTGTGCAGCCATGAAGTCTGTGCACTCTGTTCCCCAGAACATGAGTTGTACCATCATGACTTTTTACCTAACAATGGAAGAATTTACAGATTTCAACAAATATGTTGCTCGCATGGAGTGCCAAGGCGCACACCAAGCTGGCCTCACCAAGGTAATTCCACCAAGGAATGGAAAGCCAGAAAGACTTACGATGATATCGAAGACATCTTAGTTGCCACTCCCCTCCAGCAGGTGACCTCTGGGCAGGGAGGTGTGTTTACTCAATACCATAAAGAGAAGAAAGCCATGACGGTCGGGAAGTATCACCGTCTGGCAAACAGTAAGAAATATTAGACTCCACCACATCGGAATTTCAAAGATCTGGAGCAGCAATACTGGAAGAGCCACCCTGGTCATTCACCAATTTATGGTGCTGATATTAGTGGCTCCTTATTTGTAGAAAACACTACACAATGGAACCTAGGACATTGGGAACAATTCTGGACCTGTTGGAGCAGGAATGTGGGGTTGTCATCAAGGGCGTCAACACCCTCTACCTGTACTTTGGCATGTGGAAGACCACGTTCACTTGGCACATGGAGGACATGGACCTTTACAGCATCAACTACCTGCACTTCAGTGAGCCCAAAACGTGGTATGCAGTGCCCCCAGAACATGGCCATCTCCTGGAATGCCTGGCCAGGGGGCACTTCCCAGCCATTTCCCAGGGCTGTGAGGGCTTCCTGTGGCACAGTTCTCAATGAGAATGGGATTCCCTTCAATCGCATGACTCAGGAGGCTGGGGAGTTCATGGTGACCTTTCCCTATGGTTACCATGCAGGCTTCAACCATGGCTTCAACTGTGCAGAGGCCACCAATTTTGCCACTCCACAATGGATTGATTATGGCAGAGTGGCTTCACAGTGTAGCTGTGGGGAAGCAAGAGTGACCTTTTGTATGGACACCTTCGGGTACATCATGCAACCAGAGAGCTATGGGCTCTGAAAATGCAGGTAAGGTTCAGCCCTTGTGGATCACATGGAGCCCAAGGTTGCAGAAAGCCAGGAGGAGAGCACCTGGAGGGAGGACATAGCACTTAGGAGAGCTGCTCTGGGCCTGAGGCATCTCCCAAACCACATAGCCAGCTGTCCCACAGACTGTACCCGCAGGGCTCTGTGACAACCCAAAGGGCCTTGGCACTGATGCTGTGCCTGAATTTACAATACAAACCCTGGGGATGTCAGCCTAGGTTCTTCACCCTTCCACTGCAAGGTGGGATCCTTTTTGTGGCTGTGGTCATGGTCGAGGTCCTGGTCATGGTCAGGGTCATGGTTGTCATCCTCAAAAACTGGGGACTGAGGAGACAACTGTTCAGTCTGTAGCCAAGAGGCACCTCTCAGTGGGGACAGGGAGTGGAGCTCGAGGCCTCAAACCTCAGCTCAAGTTCACCAACGATGCTTTGATGGACAAACCTGCACCTTTGAGCAGTGGCCTTCAGCATCCAGGGTGAGCCTGGCCAAGGTTGTAGCAATGGACCATTCTTATGCCTCTAGGGTTCTGGTCTCAACTATTTCCAGAATCTTCTGTGTCCCAGACTCATTTGCTGGGGCTTAAGCCAGACAGAGATATGCCACTGAATTTGGAGATATTTTCCTCCAAAACATGATCTGTCCTCTGAACCCATGACTATTGAATATGGTGCCAAATGTCAAGTGATATCTTCCTCTTATCCCAACCCCAAGAACCGGAGGAGATTCTTGCTAAGGAGAATTCTAGCCTGGGCCTCTCCCCAGTGAAGATTCTTTCTCTCCAATAACTGACACATTTCCAAGACCCCCAGATGCTGTCTCCTACTGTGACAGCCAGGGCTCCCAGCAGCCACTGAAGTCCCATTCCCAAAGGTTGCCATAGGTTGTTGTAGTACCTCTCAAGGACTCTCTGTCTACTCCTAATCATTGTGCCTGTGACCTTCACCATGGCCCAGATGCCATGGACAGCGCTCATTGCTGATGTCCCCTCAGGATACCTCCCTTATTGTGCTATGGGTCCAGATCCCATGCACATGCACAAACTAGACCTTTAGACCAACTGAGTCTGTTAGCCAGTCATGGCCTCAGAGATATTTTGTAATGTTGTTGATGTTCATTAAATTTTCTATCTCTAGTGTATATCTTTAAAGTAAAGAACATTTTTACTACATGTTCTTAAAATTAGAATTATATAAGAGATATACCAAAAAGAAAGTGATGTGGAAAAATGAGATAAAGGAATGAGCAAAATTACACCAAGCAAAGAACTAACATAAAAGTAGAGTCACAGACTTTAACATCAGGCAAACCTGGATTGAGACCAAAGGTATATAGTGTGGATCTTTACAATGCAAAAGATGAAATTTCACAATGAAATTATAACAGTCATAAATATTCAAGTAAATTTGACAAAGTATAAATTATAGTAGATAAAAGACAAGTTTAAAGAAACAGATTAAAAATAAGAACACTTAAGTCACCAATATAATTTGGTTATGTGTTCCTGCCCAAATCTCATGTGGAATTTTAATCCCCAATGTTGGAGGTGGGGCCTGGTGGGAGATCATTGGATTGTGGGGGTGGTTTCTTAAGAATGGTTTAGCACTATTCCCATAGTGTTGTTGTTGTGATAGAGTTCTCAGAAGATCCAGTTGTTAAAAAGTGTGTGGCACCTGCACCCTCTCTGAAATTCTCCTGCTCCAGCCAGGTAAGATGTGCCTGCTTCCCCTTTGCCTCTTGCCATGATTGTAAGTTTCCTGAGGCCTCCCCTGAAGCAGGAGCTCCTATGCTTTCTGTACAGCCTGCAGAACCATGAGCCAATTAAACCTATTTTGTTTTGAATTATCCAATCTCAGGTATTTATTTATGTGAGCAATATGAGGATGGACTATTACAGACACCTTACTCATCCAAGGAGGAAAAAAATGGAGAAATCTAAGAAGGATATGGAAAACTTAAACTACATTAACAATAAGGTAGAATTGGTATTCCAGATGATAGAAAATACTCCCTCTCAGCTGAGCATGGTGGCTCACTCCTGTAATTCCAGCACTTTGGGAGATGAAGGTGAGCAGATCACGAGGTCAGGAGTTCGAGACCAGCCTGGCCAATATGGTGAAACCCCATCTCTACTAAAAATAGAAAAATTAGCTGAGCATGGTGGCGTGCACCTATAGTTCCAGCTACTCAGGAGGCTGAGGCAGAAGAATCGCTTGAACTGGAGATGCAGAAGTTGCAGTAAAACAAGATCATGCCACTGCACTCCAGCCTGGGCCACAGAGTGAGACTCCATCTAAAAAAAAAAAAAAAAAAAAAACTCCCTCTCTTCAAGTGCCAAAGAAGGAATCACAAAATATGACCATATATTAGGGTGAGTAGACAATATCAATATTTTCTTTAAAAATAAGTTAAAAATTAAGCATTCTGAATTATCATGCATTCAGACTAGAAATATTTTTACAGCCAAAAAGTGTACAGGTCCTTTTCTTTGCAGGTTAAACATTTTTTTATTGAATGAACCTCAGATCTCAGCAAAACACAAACCAAAAAAGCCAAATTTCCACAAAACAATAAATATATATTACATGCATAAACGTTGGAGCAAGAAAGCCTGATTTTGATTCCCTGCTTCTCTTACCAGCTTGTGTGACCTTGAAAATTCCTTAATTTTATGACACATTTCCTAAATGTAAAATGGAGGTATCATCTACCTCATGTGTTTAGTTGACAGTTCTATGAGTTAATATATGCAATTTGTTAATACCAATGCTTGGGTCACAGTAAGGATTACGGGAGTGTTTTTAGATTTAAAATTTAATAAAACACATAAAGGAATATATGAGATTCATTTACGATAGTGCTGAGGAAAATTTGCAGCTCTAAGTATTTTCTCCATCACATCCAAAGAATGAAATTAAACTTCTCTTGTACAAGTTAGGAAAGGATAGTCTGAAAGTAGCAAAAGGAATTGATACACATATACACAGAAATTAATGAGTTAGAATAAATGTAAAATACTAAATCAACAAAAACGCCAATGATATGGATTTTTTGAAAAATTAACTTACTAAATAGAAAATTTAAGACATAAATTTCTGTGTATGAAATACAGAAAGATCGCAGAAGATCTACCCATTCAAAAATGACAAGGATTAGACAATTTTACAGAGGAATTGTGTGACATCTTCGTTTTAAGTATGCATAGGCCTTTAAAATGAGGAAAAAATCTAATGTTTTAAGATAAGCACATTATTGATAGAAAATCCTGATGAATTGCATGCAGAATGAGAGGAAATGATGGACAAAACTGATTTATGAACAAAATTTTAACTTAAATATTAGCTAAGATAATTTAAGTACATTAAAAGAATAGTTATATGATCACATTTATAGTTGGTGATAGGCCTTTCATAAAATTCAAGTCAGTCTTGTTTTATACACACCCATAAGGAAGCAATGAATTCTTTCTTAAAATAAATACAAGGCCAGGCATGGTGGCTCATGCCTGTAATCCTAGCACTTTAGAAAGCTGAGGCGAGCGGATCACCTAAGATCAGGAGTTCAAGATAAGCCTGGCCAACATGGCAAAACCCCATCTCTACTAAAAAAATACAAAACTTAGCTCGGCATGCAGCTAATTTTTGTGGCAAAACCCCATCTCTACTAAAAATACAAAACTTAGGTGGCACATGCCTGTAATCCCAGCTAGTTGGGAGGCTGAGGCAGGAGAGTAACTTGAACCTGGGAGGTGGAGGTTGCAGTGAGCCCAGATCACGCCACTGCACTCCAGCCTGGGTGACAGAGCAAGACTCCATCTCAAAATAAATAAATAAATATAAAAAATAAATAAAACACAAAAATTGTCTAATTAATAGTGAGATACTTTAACTCCAAGCCACCATTTTCGTGAGTGTGAGGTATTTGATGCACTTCAGCCAATAGTTTATTAAATTAGCACTATTAACCACTGAAAATATTTTTAGAACTATAATTGATGAAAGCGAAGGGACAAAATTTATTTTGCTGTGGTTGCAGTTGATAAGGCTGAATGTGGGGAAAACTTGAGGAGGAGGCTAAACTTCTAAATGATTTCTTAATGGCTACCATGCTCACTTCAACCATGGCTTCAGCTTCCAGGAGGTCATGAATTTTGCTACCATTGATAGATCAATTCAGGCAACGTAGTGTTTCCGTGCAGTGGCAGGCAAACCATTATGGGCATCCTGTAACCCAAGTGCTCTGAGCTGTAGAAACACAGGCAAGCTGGGTCATTTGCAGACCACATGGAGTCCAGGGTACATGTCAGGCTGGAGAGGCCCACCTGGATGATCCAAGTGCCCAAAAGGGCTACCTACCTGAGACATCACCAGCGTAGTGACCCATTTAGCCCATGGCCTCGTGCTGTGGTACCCATTGCCTCACCCTTGTGCCCAGTGTTCCCATGGTCCATCTAGCCTGCAGTGATACTTCCCAGCCCAGGACCTTAGCCTGGATGCTCACCCCAGCTCCATCAACCCTGGTCTGAACCCCTCAACTGACAGATATGGTTGTGGTCATTGCCTTCTGTAACTAGGGTCTAAAAAGCCAATACTCCAGGCTCCAGCCAGGAGGTGCCTATTGAGGGTCACAATTCACATAGTTTCAGACCCTATGCATCAGACCTTGAGCCTCAGCCCCTGCCCAAAGATGGAGCACTGATGGACAGGCCTGCACCACTGAGCCCAGGATCCAGCATCCTGCCAAGGATTCCAGGAGCTGCTGGGTCATGCTCCTGAGCCCATGATCAGCTTTTCTATCTTGCTGCTTTGCTCTGTGGTGGCTTCTTGATATCGCTCAAATTTACATCTCAGAATTTTGAGCAAATTTGCAGACCACTACAGTTATAGAGCCTCTTGGTGCTATAGCCCCTCTGATGAGGACTCTGGGTGCTGCTGAGTCCAAGGTAGTTACCAAATTCACCATATATTCTTTATCCTCTCAGACCTTGTAATAACTTGACACTTCTACTTCCGTGTCACCAGCTGAGATTTCATCCCCTGGAGATGCATGTCTCTGCAAACTAGGTCTTCCTGAGTTTGTTAAGCACTCATCTATCCCAGCACCCAACTGTGGAGGCTGCTGCACTTCTCAAGAATTCACAATGTGGTTCCCCTTCAATCTTCTTTCCTTACCTAGCCCAGCTCCAACACTCCCTTTCTATCAAAACTAGCTTCTAATGACCAATTAGATCAATAGAGTCAGAAAAAAAGTATCATCTTTCTGACAGGTATTTAAAATGTGATGTCACCAGTATTTGTTCACAAATGAATTAAAAGTCACCAAAATGTAAAATCACACTTTCTTCCTAATATTGTAGTTTCAAACAACTTGGAAAGGAGATTATTCCACATACATTTTCCTCATAATTAGTTGAAAACATTTAAGGCAAAACATATTTTTTGGGCTGGTTACATTTTGTGGTGATGAGTGAGCTCAGGGCATGGTTGTGGGGTTCTGGCTGTCTTGCCAGGTGGGAACACTGGGTTGCAGTCATACTTTGAGGATGGCTTTAGTCCCAGCCTGGTGCTCAGCTAAATAGCAGGACCCAAATTGCTGGGAAAGATGAGTAGCCCTTTCCCAGGATAAAAGTGCCATCATTTGACTATCTTCTCTCCTGGGCTCCACTGCCTTTTCAAAGCTGTGTGTATATTTCACACTAGTAACTCATTCACTCAGCCCAATATTGTCCCCAAATAAGTGAACAAGGTTTCAATGAGGAATGTGTGCTGTATAGAAACTACAGAGGGATTAGATGACAGAGCAGAATGGGCTGGGGCCGGCTGAGCATCTGGTCTCAGAAGGATTCACAAAGCAGGAGAACTTTGGGGGACCCAATTACAAAATGGGAAGGTCTGGAGCAGAATTCTCCCCTTGCAGGGACCAGCAAGTACAACACACCTAACACAGAACTTGGTGAGTTTGTGTTTCCAGGAATACAAAAGAAGCTTATTTGGGTCTGGGACATAGAGTGGAAGGGAGAGAGACTGAGGGTAGAGCATAGAGGGCCTTGTGTCTCTTGTCAGGTGCATTATGTGATGTTCCTTCAACTTGAAATGAGAAGGCCTTAGAGCGTAAAACAGCAGTGGAGAAGATGTGAAAGATACATTTAAATAATCAGCTTAGTTATTTTGTGGAAAATGTGTGAGTAGGAGAAGCAATTGGATTATTTATAATACAAGTGAGAGTGACAGTTGCTTAGACTTAATTGTTATATTGCAAATGCACAGAAATGGGAAAATTCAGAATATATTATTAACATTGAAAATGATAGTTTTGATGAAGAAGGAAACATTCAGGAAGCAAACCATTCACCACCTTAGTACCAACCTTCCTTAGCATCCCCGGTCCTGTCCAGAATTTCAGGAAGGCTGTAAATTTTGAAGCATGAATAATCAAAACTTCGTACTTGTCTAAAATTCTCAATAAAGAGCAGAAAAACTCTTATCTTCCTGTCTCTCCCATTCATTCAGGCAACTTTGTCTTTCTTAATGTAACAAGAAGTTTATTCTTTGGAAAATTCAAGCTCAGAGACTGAATGCAAGGTCTCTAGGCACAGAAAAAAATCAAGTGAGATACCTGGCTGAAAAGGGGTTTAAGCTAATACTGACAAGGTGGAACCAAAGATGAAAGCACACTGCATTCACTGGAAGGGAGTAGCCCTAGAGAACTGCTGAGCCCTCAGTACATCTCACATGAACAAGGAATAAACTTTCATGTGATAGGTAAAAGCCTCATTGGCCCTGGACTGCAGTAGGCAGACAGCCTTCAGCTGCAGAGAGCTGCCTCACCCAAGGCCATGCCTCTTCTCAATCTGGCCCACATCCCATGACTGCTCAGTGCTGGAGCATAAAGCTTGGCCATCTCTGCTCAACTTAGCACATCCCTGAAGGGACATTTGAACTCCAGATCTCCCTGCAGGATCCGCTGAAAGTATCTTGGCCTAATCCACAGCTCCAATTTTCCCTGTGCTCAAACCTACTTCCTTCTTCTCCTTTTCTCAGGTATGGATCCCAAGCACACTCTTTAAGCAAGATATTGATACTGAAATCTCAGAGTCTGTTCCATAACGAACCTGACCTATGACTTTACTTCAGATTTTACTGTGTTTCAAAATCCTAATTTCCTTGAGAGAATAAAGAGTGGTCACCCCTCCTAAAATTATAGTTCTTTGCATGATTATTCAGTGATGTGAGGAGATAGAAATGGCCATATGAGAATTTCAGCTTTTAATTTATAGAATTATTGTTGTGGCCTCTGGTGAAAAGATGTCTTTTTGAATATCAGAAGTCACAAGGATAAGAGGCAAATACCTTGACATTGGCATGATGGACCAATCCATTTTATTCCTGAACTTAATAGAACCGTGTATTCTGGCTCTGAGCTGAACTGTACCGTGTTCAGAGCAAATTACTCTCACATCATTGCTTGTGGAAATGTAACATTATACAACTCCTTTGAAAAACTATTTGTCAATGTTCTGTAAACTTGAGCACTCATCTATCCATAGCTATTTTCTTCCTAG
Source organism: Cheracebus regulus (assembly GCA_963574635.1). Lineage (NCBI taxonomy): Eukaryota > Metazoa > Chordata > Mammalia > Primates > Pitheciidae > Cheracebus > Cheracebus regulus. Next base: position 12,846 of record CAUYQU010102289.1, on the reverse strand, counting down.
GTATTTACCCAATCAATAAAAATCAGGAACTGTGACTAATCCACATGTCTGAGCAGATGAGTGGAAAAACTATAGCTTATTAAAATATTATTCAGTTATAAAAAGGAATGAACTAGGAAAGGAAAGATTCATTTTATATTCACTCCAAAACAAACAAAAAAAAAAGGCCAAACTAAGCTTAGATCGTGGTTGGCTCTAGTAGGGGTGGGAATTCACTGGAAAGTTCCAGGCATAAAAGAATGTCAGGGCATATAGGAATGTTCTGCATCTCATTTAGAGTGATGATTACTCTAAATGAGATGCAGAATATAATTGTTAAAGCTGGAGGAATTGACAGAGCAAGATGATATAACAGAAGGCTCTACAACAGATTTAGTCTGCCTTATTACCAAATAGATATTAATAGGACATTTCAAGTAACAGCTGTAAAATGCACATTCTTTTACTCAGTACATAGATCATTCTCAAGAATAGACCATATTTTAGGTCACAAAATACATCATAAAACATACAAAAAATTCATACAATATCAACCATCTTCTCTGGCCACAGTGGAACAAAACTAGAAATCAATAACAAGAGGAATTTTGAAAATGATACAAGCATGTGGAAATTAACCAATATACTCCTGAATGTCCAGTGGGTTAGTGAAGAAGTTAAGAAAGAAACCGAAGAATTTTCTGAAACAAATTATAATAGAAACACCATATACTAAAACCTATAGAATACAGTAAAAGCAGTACTAACGTGGAAGTTTAGATTTATAAGAGCCTAAATAAAAAGCAGGAAAAACTTCAAATGAACAACCTAATGATGCATCCTAAAGAAGCAGAAAGGCAAAAGCAAACATAATCCAAAATTAGGAGAAAAAAAGAAATAAAGATCAGAGCCAAAATTAATGAAATTGAAATGAGTAAAACAATGCAAAAGATCAATGAAACAAAAAGTTGTGGTTTTAAAAGTTAAACAAAATTGACAAACCTTTAGCCAGACTGAGAAAAAAAAGAAGAGCCAAATTAATAAAATCAGAAATGAAAAGGGAGGCATTGCAACGGATACTGCAGAAATTCAAAGTATTAGTGACTATTATGAGCAACTGTATGGAAATACATTGGAAAAGCTAGAAGACATGTGTGCCACTAGATACATACAACCTACCAAGAGTAAACCAGGAAGAAATCGAAAACCCAGAAAGACCAATAACAAATAATGAGGTCAAAACTGTAATAAAAAGTCTCCCAGTCAAGTAAGGCTGAGGACGCAAAGGCTTCACTGCTGAATTCCACCAAACATTTGAAGAACTCATATCAATTCTACTCAAGCTATTCTAAAAAGTAGAGGAAGAGGAATTACTTCCAAACTCATTCTATGAGTACAGTATTACCTTGATACCAAAACCAGACAAAGACACATTGAAAAAGAAAACTCCAGCCCAATATCTCTGATGAATATTGATGCAAAAATCCCCAGCAAAATAGTAAGAAACAGAACTCAAGAATCCATTAGAAAGATCACTCATCATGACCAAATAGGATTTATTCCTGGGATGCAAGGATGTTTCAACATGTGTAAATCAATCAATGTTATACATCATATCAATAGACTGAAGGATAAAAACCTTTTTATCTTCTCAACTAATGATGAAAAAGCATTTTATAAAATTCAACATGACTTCATGATGAAAACCCTCTAAAATCTGGGTATAGAAGGAACATAATAGTGAAAGCCATATGACAGACCCTAAGCTAGTATCATACTGAATGGGGAAAAACTGAATGGCCTTCCTGTAAGATCTGAAACATGACAAAGATGTCCACTTTCACTATTCTTATGCAATATAGTAGTGGAAGTCCTAGCTAGAGCAAGAGAAAGAAATACAGGGCATCCAAACTGGAGAGGAAGTCAAATTGTCCTGGTTTGCGATGACATAATCTTATACTTGAATAAAACTAAAGACTCCACCAAAAGACTATTGGAACTGATTAAACAAATTCAGTAATGTTGCAGGATACAACATTCGCATATAAAAATAAGTAGTAGTATTTTCATATGCCAACAGTGAACAATCTGAAAAAGAAATCACAAAAGTAATCCCGTTCACAATAGCCACAAATAAAATAAAATACTTAGAAATTAACCAAAGAAGTGAAAGATCTCCATAACAAAAACAGAAAATACTGGTGAAAGAAATTGAAGAGGACACACACACACACACACACACACACACACACACACACACACAAAGATATTCCAAGTTCATGGATTGGAAGAAATCATTTTGCTCAAATGTCTATACTATTCCAAGAAATCTAAAGATTCAATGCAATCCCTATCAAAATACCAGTGACATTCTTCACAGAAATAGAAAAAAATTCCTTAAATTTGTATAGACTCACAGGAGGCCCAGGATAGCCAACCTGTCTTAAGCAAAATGGCAGTACTGAAGGAATCACATTACCTGACTTCAAATTATACAACAGAGCTATTGTAACCAAAAGAGCAGGTACTGGCATAAAAATAGATATATAGACCAATGGCACAGAATAGAGAATCTAGAAACAAATCCACATACCTGCAGTGAACTCATTTTCCACAGAGGTGCCTAGAACACCCCTGTCTTGGGGAGAAGACAGTCTCTTCAGTAAATGGTGCTGGGGAAACTGTATGTCCGTGTGCAGAAGGATGAAACGCTATTACTATCTCTCAGCATATGCAAAAATCAAACCAAAATAGTTTGAAGACATAAATCTAAGACCTCAAACTATAAAAGCACTACAAGAAAACACTGGGGGAAACTCTCTAGGACACTGGTCTAGGAAAACATCTCTTGAGCAACAGCCCACAAACACAGGGGACCAAAGTGAAAAATGGACAGAATCACAACACATTAAAAAGCTTCTGTACAGCAAAGGGAACAATAAACAAAGTGAGGAGGCAACCTACAAAATGGGAGAAAAGAGTTGCAAACTACCCTTCTGACAAGGAATTAATAACCAAAATATATAAAGGAGCTCAAATAATAATATAGAAATAAATCTAATAATCTGGTTCAAAAATGGGCAAAAGATCTGAATAGACATTTCTTAGAGAAAGACATACAAATGGCAAACAGGCATATGAAAAGATGCTCTACATCATTGATCATCAGAGACAGAGAAATCAAATCTAAATGAGATATTATCTCACCCCAATTAAAATGGCTTATATTCAAAAGAGAGGTAACAAATGCTGGTGAAGATGTGGAGAAAGGGAACCTCTGGTACATTACTACTGTGAATGTAAATTAGTACAATCACTAAGGAGAGTAGTTTGGAGATTCCTCAAAAAACTAAAAATAGACCTACCGTATGATCGAGCAATCCAACTGCCATGTATACACCCAAAAGAAAGGAAGTGAGTATATCCAAGACATGTCTGCACTCCCATGTTTATTGCACTCACAATAGCTAATGTTGTTTGTGCTCCCATTAGCTAAGATTTTGAACCAACTTAAATGTCTATCAACAGATGAACGAATAAAGAAAAGGTGGTACATATCTATTTGGCCATAAAAAAAAACAAGGAGAACCTGTCATTTGCAACAACATAAATGGGCCTGAAGATTATTATGTTAAGTGAAATAAACCAGGAACAGAAAGAAGAACATCACATATTCCCACATATCTGTGGGATCTAAAAAGGAAAACAATTGAATTTATGGAGAAAGAGAGTAGAAGGATGGTTACAGAGAAGGGTAGTGTGGGTGGGGAGGAGGTTGAATGGTTAATGGGTACAAAAATAGAAAAAGAATGAATAAGACCTACTATTTGGTTGCACAACAGGGTGACTATAGTCAATAATAACTTAATTGTACACTTAAAAATAACTTAAAAAGTTTAACTGGATTGTCTGTAGTACAAAGGGTAAATGCTTGAGGGGATGGATACTCCATTCCCCATGATGTGATTATTATGCATTGCATGCTTATATCCAAAATCTCATGTACCTATGAATATTATACCTATTATTTGTGCAGAAAAATTAAAAATAACTCACCAACATGGAGACCTATGAGTTTATATTGCATGTATTTTAAACTGGAGAAAATTGAATAGGAGACAAGACAAGGGCAGCTGAAATAGTAGGAATCATCTTAATAAACCCTGGAAAGCCGAATGCTAGGTTGGCAGGGAGAAAATCTGGAGAGCCTCACAATCCCCACTGTAGAAGCCCAAAATGGGTCAAAATTTTGTGACACCAGGTACCTCTAGAGTTGGGAGTAAAAGTGAGGCTAAATACCGAAATTTTGTTGAAAATCTGTTGGAGAAGTGTTAGTTCCACAGGTCAGCTTCATCAGTTTTGCATCTGTATGCCTGCTTTTACCCACCCCAGTAAGACTTTCTCGTTCTTGCCTTCCAGGTGAGAATTGGCAGTTCCTAAAATTCAGTGATGAGGTTGGATTGTGGCTATGGAAGTGCAGAGAAATAAAGGAATGCTGAAAATCTCTGTAGATTGATAACTTGGCTCATATTCTAATTCAGAACATGAGAAATGAATTTCTGCTTGCTATTCTTCAGCAACATCACAATTTCTTCCCACGCACACAAATACCCTCCTGGAATACCTAAAATTAAAAAAAAAAAATCTTGGGTAGTGAAAGACAAGAAACATAAGCACATAAATAATTTGCAGAAAACATTGCTCCTATTGCACTCCTTTTTCTTTCTTTTTTCTTGTCTTTTCTTTCTCTCCTTCCTCCCTCCCTCCCTCCTTTCTTTTCTTCCTTCCTTCCTTCCTTTTTCTTTCTTTCTTTCTTTTTCTTTTTTTCTCTCTCTCTATTTCTTTCTTTGATGGACTCTCTTTCTTGTGGCCCAGGCTGGAGTGCAATGGCACAATCTCGGCTCACTGCAACCTCTGCCTCCCGGGCTCAAGTAATTCTCCTGCCTCAGCCTCCTGAGTAGCTGAGATTAAAGGCATGCACCACCACGCTTGACTAATTTTGTATTTTTAGTAGAGACAGGGTTTCACCATGTTGTTCAACCTGGCCTCGAACTTCTGACCTCAGGTGATCTGATGGCCTCGGACTCCCAAAGTGTTGGGATTACAGACGTGAGCCACCACGCCCGCCTGACGTCCTTTTTCTACTCAGCTACTTTCATCAGTATTTTGCATATTCTTGCTAAATCAGGACAAACAGTGGTCTGGCTAAGCTTGTTTCTAAAGTAGTCTTTAGAGTGTTCAGAGTGTAGCATGTGGTGATGAGGGGCTTCTTCAATTGTAATTAGAATTCCATGTTACTTCACTTGACACAGTTTGGAACACTCTTCCATGTAAAAAGTGCCCATATCCAGCTGTTTGCCCACATCCAATAAAAGGCTTTTGGTACACTGTACTCTGTTTTGGAAAATCAAGGAGCATTGATAATGAAAATTGACCAAAAGCAAGTGTAGAGCCATGTTTGTCCTTGCTCATGACCTCTATTGCTAGGCTTCTCCTCAGTTGTGATAAATAACGATCGTGGGTTCGGTGCGTATTCTTCATGTGTAGAGTGAGAATTCTGCACAACAAAGATAATATGTCAGGTTTATCATTTAACAAATATATATTGATAAACATATCAATTTATCCTCTTCCCCTTGACACCTGTTTAAAAACTCAATATTGGCTGGGTGCGGTGGCTCACGCCTGTAATCCTAGCACTTTGAGAGGCCAAGGCAGGTAGATCACCTAAGGCCAGGATTTCAATACCAGCCTGGCCAACATGGTGAACCGTCAGTCTCTACTAAAAATATAAAAATTAGGGCTTGGGCAGGGTGGCTCACACCTGTAATCCCAGCACTTTGAGAGGCCAAGGCAGGTAGATCATGAAGTCAAGAGATCAAGGCCATCTTGGCCAACATGGTGAAACCACATCTCTGCTAAAAATACAAAAATTAGCTGGGCATGGTGGTGCATGCTTGTAGTCCCAGCTACTCAGGAGGCTGAGGCAGAAGAATCGCTTGAACCCAGGAGGCAGAGGTTGCTGTGAACTGAGATCATGCCACTGCCTTCCAGCCTGATAACAGAGCTAGACTTTGTCTCAAAAAAATTTAAAAAATTAGCTGAGTGTGACTAATTTCACTTTGGTGGATGCCTGTAATCTCAGCTATTCGGGAGGCTGAAGCAGGTGAATCACTTGAACCTCAAAAGTGGAAGTTGCAGTGAGCCAAAATGGTGCCACTGCACTTCAGCCTGGATGACAGAGCGAGACTCTGTCTCAAAAAATAAATAAATAAAATAAAAAATAAAAATAAAAACTCAATGTTACAAGATCTAAACACATTGCTATGTATACAGATTCTAGTGGCTCTAACAGAGTCAATAGATCTCTTAATTTTTCATTTCATTCATTCCCCTGCTAATGGACAAGTAGATTATTTCCACATCTTTGTTATCTCAAACAACACTTTATTGAACAGCTGTGTAGATAGCACTAGTGTTCCTTGGTTATATCTACATTCATTTTCATTTTTTCTAGGAACAGCTAGATTGCTTTGCAATTTCTGTCTTCATTAGCCATATGACAATTCTGATTTCCCCATATTTGGCCCATGTTCACACTGAGACATTTTCACTTTGCCTAAATTGATAAAAAATGTCTTATGATACTTTCTCTGTTACTAATCATCTTGCACGTCTCCTCATATTTATTAGCCATTTGAATATCCTTTTTTTGAGTTGCGTGTTCTAAGGTTTTCCTTTGGGTTTTCTTTTGGGTTGACTCATTTTTGAATTGATATGTACAAGTTTTCAGGATACTTATTCTTTGTCTTTTTAGGTATGGTTAAACTATTCTATGCTGTATCTTGTCTCTTAATTGTTTATGTCATTATTACATGGAAATTAGTTAAACATGTCAGACATTTCCATCGTTTGTGCTTTTGGTTCTTCTTTAAGACATGTTTTTCCTACCTTAAATTCATAAAGACATTCTTTAATATATTCTCAAATAGTCTTAACGTTCTCTTTTGTACACTCAGTCTTTAATTCATTGTTTACTTACACACTTAAGTGGTGTGAAGTAGAGCTCTATTTTTACTTTCTTCTTCCAAGTGTTTCATTATCATTATCCATTATTAAATAGTTAATTCTTTTTCATGGGATTGGTATGCCACATTCATTATGCACACATTCCCACATATACAGTTGAGCCTTGAACAACATAAATTTGAACTACATGAGTCTACTTATATATGGATTTTTTTCCATAACTCTATTGCTAAATTTTTCAGAGACTTGGAACCATTTGAAAAAACTCCCAAATGATTTTTTTTAGCTTAGAAACATTGAAAAACTAAGAAAAATGAGATTATGTCATGAATGCATGAAATATATGTAGATACTAGCATATTTTATCATTTACTACCATAAAATATACACAGCTCTGTTGTAAAAGCTTAATCAGCACTTGTACACACAGAGACCATACATGGTGCCATTTCCAGTTGAGATAAATATTTAAAAAGTAAAGATTCAGTATTAAATTATAACTGCATAAAATTAATGTTAGTACACACTGCACTATCTTAAGAATTTTGCAACCACCTCATGCTGCCATTGCAGTGACTTCAACTAATGCCAGTGTCCACTGAAAACTCTGGGGGACACTAATCTCCACATAAGCAAGTTTTCTCTTCAATATGTTGTGTATTGCAGTAAATAGTGATCTCTCCCGGTTCTTGAGTATTTTTCATTGTGTTTAGTGCATTATCATAAAGCTTAAATAACACCCTAGGACTCATAGGATGTACCGCTACTGATGCTAGAAGTGTCCCCAAGAAGCAGAGAAATTGTCATGACAGGATGAGAAAAAGCTGAGTTGATTGATGCATGTTGTGGATGGAGATCTGTAGCACGCTTGCCTGCCATTCCAGACAATTTATCTAGCGAACACAGGAAGTAAACTTAAGGTATTCACAAGTACAGGAAAGAACTGTAAATGCATTTTCTCTTTTTTATGATTTTCTTAAATACATTTTGTTTTCTCTGGCTTACTTTATTGTAAGAATATATTATATAATACATGTAACATACAAAATCTACGTTAATCAACTGGTTATATTATCGGTAAGACTTCTAGTCAACAGTAGGCTATTAGTTAACTTTTGGGTGGATTCAAAAGTTATATGAGGATCTTCAACTGCAGAGGGGTTCAGCACCCTAATCTCCTTTTTGTTGAAGGATCAACTATACATATATCTGTGTCTGACCTCTGTATTCCATACTTAGATGTATTGTTAATTTCATCTCAAACGTCATGGTTTGACAAGGGAGACATCATTTGTTTTTTTATTTTTTTTAAGAAATCACTTTGGAGATTCTTGTTTGTTGACTCCAACACTTGCTATCACCTTGATCACATTACTTAATGTCCTCATGACTTAGGGTTGTCATCTGAAAAGTAGAGTGAAGATTTATCTTATTAGATACTGTGAAGATTAAATGAGTTATTCTACACAGATTAAATTGAGCAGTGTTTGTAATTTGATAATCACCATGTACATCAACCATCTTGAATAATATTCTTACTGTTAGAGGTAAAGAGGAATTTCTGTTCATCAAAAAATATGAAGAAAGAGGGAAATAAGAAACCAAGGATTATGAGCAGATACTTTATTATTCATATGCAATATGCAGTATATATAAGGAGCTAGTACACAGATAGCAAATCAGTAGGGAAATGGATGAAAGACTGTTTTCATTGGTTCTTGTGCTCTTCTAATATAACCCTATTGGTGCTCTAATATAATCCCATCAATGCTTTTGTTTGTTTTCTACTTATTGTATCTTTAAGTTCCAGCATTCCAAGATGCTCTAGGCTCTTTGTGTATATTTTCTGCACAGATTTAGAAACTTTATTTTTTCATCAGTATCGACACTCTTTTATTTTCTTTTTTCAGTACCAGATTGCAGTTTTATCTATCATCTTAATTTTAGTCTAGATTTCATTCTGTTTATTTATAATTCTATCATTGTTTTAACATTTTATTTCCTTTTTTGTTTTTTGCTTTTTTAAAAAAATAATTGCTGGATTTCAACATAAAAATCAGTAGATTTTTAGAAAATGTGGATATTAATTTTCAAATAAATATGGTCAGATTCAGTTTTAAAATTGATGACCTTCAATTTTATTTCAGTGAGGTCAAGATTATGCTCAATTTATTAACCTATGGGATTTTAATTGATATTCATTTGTAGGCCTGCGCTGGGAAATTTTTGTAACTGTGTCTCACATACCGAAAAGCCTTTTCCATTTAGTTACTGGCTGTTGCAGGTATAAATGATCACAGTTGTTAAGTTTGTTTTGCAAATTATTCACCTTCGTCCGCTTCCGAGACGAGGGCTACGCCCAAGACACCAAGGCCGCCATGAACGGGGCGGTGCTGGACGGACGCTAGCTGAGGGTGCCGGTGGTGCACTATGGCCGCCGCTGGGACCAGGCGCTGGGACCTGCCCCGCAGCTGCCAGGGAGCGCCACGCTGCAGGTCCGGGAGCGGCGCAGCTGCAGCCCTCGGGGGCAACACCGCAGCTGATCCCGAGGTCCCAGCTGCCCCACATCCGGCAGTCTCTCTGCTTACAGACGATCTCGCTACAGCTGATCTGCCTGCAAGTAATCTCACTACAGCTGGTCTCGCTATATCCGACCTTCTTACAGTTGCTCTCCCTACAGCCGGTACCCGTGCAATAGGTCTCCCTACAGCCAGCTTCTCCCGAGGTCTGTACCCCACACTCGCTATTGCTCTCCATCAACCCCCAAATCGAGATCTAGAGAAGATCCAAGTCCTCTGTCTCCAGATCTCGCTGATGGTCCACGTCCCCATTTACGTCTAGGATTCCTACCCCAGTATCCAAGAGGGAATCCAAATCCAGGTCGCCATCCAGGAGTCCTCCCAAGTCTCCTGAAGGGAAGGACAAATGTCCTCCTAGGAAAATGACCATCAGCTAACGCGTGATACAGGACTTGGGGAAAAGGACGGCATACACAGTCCATTGAAGCAGGGTCCCTGGAAGTAGCGACTGCCTATGGAAAAGGTTATGTTCCATTTGTCGACCTTTTTGCCAGTTTGAAGCGGTGCATCAGGTGGCAAAATTCATTTTATGTGCCATTTTGTTGTTATTCACATTTTCTTCTAATTTAGTGAGGTGAAAGACTTTAGATTGAATTTGGATATTTGAGGGAAAAATTTATATGTTTTTTTTTGTTGTTGTTTTTGAGATGAAGTCTGCTCTGTCGCCCAGGCTGGACTGCAGTGGCGCCATCTCAGCTTCCTGCAATTTCCGCCTCCCGTGTTCAAGCGATTCTCCTGCCTTAACCTCCCGAGTAGCTGGGATTACCGGCGTCCGCCATCAAGCTGGGCTAATTTTTGTATTTTTTAGGAGAGACAGGGTTTTGCCATGTTGGCCAGGCTGGTCTGGAACTCCTGGGCTCAAGTGATCTGCTCACGTCGGCCTCCCAAAGTGCTGCGATTACAGGCGTGAACCCCTGCACCTGCCTATATTTGATTCTATAGCGCTGACATTTTTTGTTTTGAAATGAACAGGTTTTTTAATGGCCTCCTGACTCTTAAGAAATGTGTGCAGCCATTACACACAACCTAATGCTGTCACATTCCCTCAATATTGCCTTCATTTCTTGAAGTTAAAAACCTACAAAAGGTGGTGTAAATGTGTATATGTATGTTAGATTTATTACCTTTAATTCTAACTGGTGAGATGATCCAAATTTGCATAAAGATTTTTCTGGTGAAAAGACTGGGTTTTCAGCAAACACAACTCTAATCTCTTCTGTTTTTGTGCCCTGGGTCCAGCTGCATAGCAGTTGAGTGATGCTGGTTAGCTGTTAAGGTGGCCTGTTGCAGTGCCCAGTACTGGTCTGTTTCCTGTTTTCTTCTGAGTGCTCCTGGGGAAAGATACCCAGTCCTGAAGAACAAATGGCTGTCCAGTTAAATGCCTGACAACCTTGCAGGTAAATAATGGAGCATGCTGTTAGCACATCTAGCTGATGATAATCACACATTTCCCCCTCTCTGTTCTAATAGATGGCAAATTTGATCATATCAATATGTAAGAACTTAAAATATGGAGAATGTTATGGAAGAAATGGTTTTAACTTTGTAAGGACTTATAACATGGAACTTCTTTTTGGGTATGAATATTTTTTACTATAACCATGTTTCGACATTGAATTAAAATGTTTTCTTGGTGTTACCTTTTCTCAAAATAAAATTAGAAATCTTTTTGGGAAAGTAGGTTGTTTTATTTTGCTCTTGGACTACTTTCTGATATTTCTACTTTTGAGAAAACTATTATATCAAGATTTTCATTATGATTCAATTATAATTTTTAAAAAATCCCTCCAAGGCTTTTAGCTATGTGCTTTATTATTTTATCACAATGTAGTTTATTTGAATTTTCTCTCTTTTCTATCTGTGATTTTTTAACTTCTAAAGCTCTTTTCAAAGAATCAGATTTTTTTATTTTTGTTATTACCGCTCTGGGTATTTTCTTTTCTTTTGTAATTGTTTCTGCTTATATCTATATTTTCTTTCCTTTTGTATTCTAATTTACCCAGTTTATTGATTTGAGTGCTAAATTCATTCATTTTCTAACTTGCTGATTTTTTCTTTCAGTTTATTTAGATACTCCTTTTTTTCTATGTTATGATTTGACCTTAAATCCTGATATTAATGCACCATAGCAATTTGCCATAATCAGTTCATCTTAGATGGTGAAACTAATGGTCTCTGTGCAGTTGAAGCTGTGATTGAAGCCTGCATAGCATAATGAAGCTACTAAGATAGTTTAAAGCTACCTCTGTATTTTGTTTATCACACATTTATTTTCCAATATTCTGAAGTATATTAGACTCTACCACACCTGAAGTTTGAAGATTTGGAAAGAAAATACTGGAAGAACCTCAGCTCCCTATCTGATAAAAACAGTGAACAGTGAAATCCTGGACACATGGGAACAATTTAGGCCTTTCTAGAGCAGGAATGTAAAGTTGTCACCAAAGAAGCTGTCAACACACCCTACTTGTACTTTGGCATGTGGAAGACCACCTTCCCTTGGCTCACCGGAAACACAAACCTTTACAGCATCAACTACCATCACTTCAGGGAGACCCTGCCTTGGTACACAGTGCCCCAAGACCATGGCCAGCACCTGGAATGCCTGGCTAGGGAGCTTTTCCCAGGCAGTTCCCAGGGAAGTGAGGCCTTCCTGTGGCATAAGGTGGCCCTCATCTCTCACACAGTTCTCAGGAAGAATGGGATCTCCTTCAATCACATAACTCAGGAGGCTGGAGAGTTCATAGTGACAGTTCCCTATGGCTACCACACAGGCTTCAACCACAGCTTCAGTTGCACAGAGACCATAAATTTCACCAACCAGAATGGATAGATTATGGCAACATGGCCTCTCAGTGTAGCTGTGGGAAGGCAAGGGTGACCGTTTTCTTGGATGCCTTCATGTACATCGTGCAGCCTGATCACTATGAGCTATGGAAAAGCTATCAAGATGGGGCCATTGTGGATCAAAGGGAGGCCAGTGTGCTGGCCAGCCACGAGCTCATTTCCTGGTGGGAGGACATTGCACCTGGCCTGAAGCTCCTCTTTCTCACTGTGGACCTGAACTCTTCCAGGCCTGTTGTGAACTGAAGGCGAGCCCGGGAATCTCGTCCAGCGAGAGGGTCCCAAACCTGGAAGAGAGCGCGCGCCGGAAAAAAGGAGATAGAAAAGGCGGGGTCTGGAGGGCTACATGCGCTATGCTCATGCAGCAGCTTTGTTTTGCAATGTGTTTCATTATATACTTTTCTGAAGTTAAAGT
>CAUYQU010102288.1:0-11890 GCA_963574635.1 Cheracebus regulus | reverse complement strand
TTTTGTATTTTTAGTAGAGATGGGTTTTACTATATATATTGGCCAGGCTGGTCTGGAACGCCTGACCTCCAATAATTCACCCCTTAGGCCTCCCAAAGCACTGGGATTACAGGTGTGAGCCACCATGCCTGGCTATTCATTTAAATTAAACTTTGTTTGTAGTCATGTCCTTGGCCTCACAACTTTCATAAGCTGTGTGAAATAAAAAGTTTAAGCATCTTTGACTGTTGTATTCATTCAACTGCGTCAATTTTAAGTTGACATCCTAAAAATGGGTAAACGTTAGGAGAATAAGGAAAAAAGAGAGAGGAGCACATTGTGAAGTGACTGAAAATTGAGGTGTTTATACCCCTGGAGGGGGTAGATGGATGTCTTGGATAGCTTCAGAGCCTAAAAGGATTCATGTTCAGATCCTTATTTTCCTACCTTGGAAAAAGGCAGTTGTAGAAACCTGAGACATCTCAGAAAGGATAAAGAGAGGCTCTACCTTGTGTGTGACAACAGTTTTGTCCTATAATTCAGGGGAAAATATCTATTTGGGAGTAAATCGTTCTTACCGACTTTGCCAGTGAAAGATAAAGCCTGTATAGCTTGGAGATTTTAGACACTTGGGAGACCCCTGCACTCCTGTCCCCTTTAAAGCAGTTCTGCAACCTCCCAAGTTGCTGAGATTACAGGCATGTGCCGGCTAATTTTTTTGGTAGAGATAGGGTTTCACCATGTTGGCTAGGCTTGTCTCGAACTCCTGACCTCAAGTGATCCACGTACCTTGACCTCTCGTAAGCCACTTCACCCAGCCTAAGAAGGGTAGCGTATTTAAGTGTGGAGGTTGTCCTGTTAATTTGAATGTACTCCTCCACAAAAGTCCCGGACAGGAACTGCTGACCTGACTTGGTCAGTATACCAGTGCATGTACTGGAATAGCTGTGGCAAATCCTGAGTTTGTAAGAACATTAGATTTGGCAATATAAATCCTTTAGGGAGACTTAAGTTATCGGTGCCCTTTCTTTACACTTACTACACTGTAATAACCTGATCATACCAAGGGTAAACAGAAAGTGATAGAAGAAAATGAGAGGTCCAAGGCAAAAATGGGTGCTGAATCTGAGAGGCCCTAAATTCCAGCTTGCTCTGTATGACCAGATTCAAATACTAAATTATGGCTGTGGTTGTACTTAAAGAACTGATAAAAACATTTATCTGGGAAGTGTCTGGAGGCACAGCCTGTCACATGGGTCCTAACCACTACCTGTTCTATGAGTTTACAAACGCACAACATACTCTGTTCTAAGTGTAGAGTACGCTGTTTGATTCTGTCTCCAGAGATTCTTTCAAGAACCTAGCTGCTCCCAAACTTTTTTTTTTTTCGAGACGGAGTCTCGCTCTGTTGCCCAGACTGGAATGCAGTGGCTTGATCTCGGCTCACTGCAGCTTCCACCTCACAGGTTCAAGCAATTCTGCCCTAGCCTCCCAAGTAGCTGGGATTACAGGCCCCTACCACCATGCCCGGCTAATTTTCGTATATTTAATAGAGACTAGGTTTCATCATGTTGGCCAGGCTGGTCTCGAATTCCTGATCTCAAGGGATGTCTGCCTCAGCCTCCCAAAGTGCTGGGATTACAGGCGTGAGCCAGCGCGCCTGGCCAGGAATCTGCATTTTAATAGTTTCCCAAGTGATTGTGATGCAACTGGTCTGCAGACTAGACTGCAGAGCAGATATGAAGGGAATGTTGACTTTGGTGGATTTTATTGATGGTGAATCCTGGGTTCCAGAAAGCTGTGAAAGGGTTTCAGGAGATGGATAAGAGTGCATATCTGGTCAGAAAGGGCTGCATGGGAATTTGAATCTGAGAGATGTGGATTGAGCTGCAGTCCTGGGCTTCTGGTGACTGCACGAACAGTTGCAACTGAGCCCTGGTGAACATCATACTCAAAGCCAAGTGTGCAGTGTGACCTGGAGTCCCAAGTCACGCTACCTACAGATCCAAGGGCCCTGACTTCCCAGCAGCCTCCCAAGGCTATTTTCCTACCCTTTTATCTCTGCTCTCTTAGATCAGTGTTGCATTCATCATTTTTGAAATATGACAATGTGTGGGAAGGGAGCAAGGTGAGATAGGCCCAGAAACATTGGGAGGGGTGTGGGGAGCAGTCGGAGAGGAGGAAATAGATTGGGGTGGGGAAGAAGAATTGTCTCCCTGCCACATCCCCGGACCCCAAAAAGAAGTTCTTAGGACACATCCTTTTTTCTAGTGTAATGTACTGCTTACCCTGATCCAGGCACTCTGGATGAAAGTTAGGTGGGTGGCTTCCTGGCCATGGCTCACACCTGTAATCCAGCACTTTGGGAGGCCGAGGCAGGTGGATCACCTGAGGTCGGGAGTTTGAGACCATCCCGACCAACACAGGGAAACCCTGTCTCTACTAAAATATACAAAATTGGCTGACTGTGGTGGCACGTGCCTATAATCCCAGCTACTTGGAAGGCTGAGGCAGGAGAATCGCTTGAACCCAGGGGCAGAGGTTTCAGTGAGTCAAGATCGCGCCACTGCACCCCAGCCTGGCAAAGGGGCGAAATTCCATCTCAAAAAAAAAAAAAGGTGAGTTCCTTAGTTTACAGTTAAAGATAATCTCATGGATAAGAAGCCAGGCCTCACTGATGTTAGTACCTCAGGAAGACCATAGAGGGCAGTATTGTGCAGCAGTTAAGAGTCCAGCTTTGGAGTCTGACAGACCTGAGTTTGAATCCTTCCTTCGCTCTTTGGTAGCTTTGTGTGTAGCCTTGGGTAAGTTACTCTATCTAAATCTCCAAAATTTCATTTAAAAACACTTCACAAGGCCATTTTGAGAACTAAATGAAATAATCTATGCAAAGGACTTTGCAAAGAAACTGCCAGATAATACAGCATTACAAATGGCAAGGGTTACTATTTTTGGCCCAGTTTTATGCTTTGTAAGTCTTTTTTTTTTGAGATGGAGTCTCGCTTTGTCGCCCAGGCTGGAGTGTGGTGGCATAATCTCGGCTCACTGTAACCTCCATGTCCCAGATTCAAGCGATTCTCCTGCCTCAGCCTCCCAAGTAGCTGGGATTACAGGTATGTGCCACCACGCCTGGCTAATTTTTTGTATTTTTAGTAGAGATGGGGTTTTACCATGTTAGCCAGGATAGTCTCGATCTTCTCACCTCGTGATCCACCCACCTCAGCCTCCCAAAGTGCTGGGATTACAGGTGTGAGCCACTGCACCTGGCTGCTTTATAAGTCTTTAAAAATCAAATTTTTTCTTATAGATTTATTGAGAGTAATTGAAGCACAATACATTGTAGGTATTTAAAAGTGTACAATTTGAAAAGTTTTTGTTTTTGTTTTGTTTTTTAGAGACAGCGTCTTGCTCTGTCACCCAGGCTGGAGTGCAATGGTACGATCTCAGCTCACTGCAACCTCCACTTCCTGAGTTCAGGTGATTCTCCTGCCTCAGCCTCCTGAGTAGCTGAGTTTACAGGCATGTGCCACCACGCCTGGCCAATTTTTGTATTTTTGGTAGAGACGGGTTTCACCATGTTGTTCAGGCTGGTCTCGAACATCTGACCTCATGATCCGCCCGCTTTGGCCTCCCAAAGTGCAGGGATTACAGGCATGAGCCACCTCACCTAGCTGAAAAGTTTTGTCAAATGTGTATACCCATGAAACCATCACCATACTCAAGATAATGAACGTACAGTTCACCCCAGAAGTTGCCTCTTGCACCTTCATAATCTCACCATCCTGCCACTCCCAGCCCTGTCCCCAAGCAACCACTGACCTGCTTTCTGCAACTATGGACTCGTTTGCATTTCTAGAATTGTAGAATTGTACGTAAATGGAATCCCACAGTGTATATGTGTGTATACTAAAAGTATGTAAATTAGCCAGGCATGGTGACAGGCACCTGTAATCCCAGCTACTTGGGAGTCTGAGGCAGGAGAATCGCTGGAACCCAGGAGGTGGAGGTTGCAGTGAGCCGAGATCACGCCACTGCACTCCAGCCTGGGTGACAGAGTGAGGCCCTATCTCCAAAAAAAAAGAAAAAAACCCAAATAACATTGCTACAAATATTTGTGTACAAAGTCTGTGTGGACATATGCTTTCTTTTCTATTGTGTAAATAGTCATGTGTCCTCAAGCACAGGAATATGTTGTGAGAAATTCATCCTTAGGGAATTTAGTCATACAAACATCTTAGAGGTACTTACACAAACCTAGACGGTACAGCCTACTACACACCAAGGCCATATGGTACAGCCTCTTACTCCCAGGCTACAAACCTGTGCAGCATGCTACTGTACTCGGCCATGCAGGCAATTGTAACACAATGGTTTTTATGTATCTAATCATATCTAAACATAGAGGAGATAGAGGCCAGGCACTGTGACTCACTTCTGTAACCCCAGCACTTTGGGAGGCCAAGGTGGACTAATTACTTGAGGCCAGAAGTTCAAGACCAGCCTGGCCAACATGGTGAAACCCTGTCTCTACTGAAAGTACAGAAATTAGCCGGGTATGGTGGCAGGTGTCTGTAGTCCTAGCTACTCGGGAGGCTGAGGCAGGAGAATTGCTTTAACCCTGGAGGCGGAGGTTATAGTGAGCCAAGATTGCACCATTGCAATCCAGCCTGGGTGACAGAGCGAGACTCCATCTTGAAAAAAAAAAAAAGAGAAAAGGTACAGTAAAAACATGGCATTAAAGATTAAAAATGGTCTGCCTGTATGGGGCACTTAGCATAAATGGAGTGTGCCGGACTGGATGTTGCTCTGGGGGAGTCAGTGAGTAGTGAGTGAACGTGACGGACATTACTGGGCACTACCATTGACTTTATTAACACTGTACACTTAGGCCACATTAAATTTGTTTTTAACATTTTTTTCTTCAATAATAAACTTAGCTTCCTATAACTCTTTTTTTTTTTTTAATTTTCTGAATTAGCATCTTGCTCTCGTCACCCATGGTGGAGTGCAGTGGCACAATAATGGCTCATTGCAGCCTCCACCTGAATGACTGAAACTACAGGCATGCACCATCATGCCTGGCTAATTTTTCTTCTCTTTCTTTCTTTCTTTTTTTTTTTATTTTTTTTTTGTAGACTCGAAGTCTCACTCAACGAGCAGGGGAAGCTGGTCTTGAACTTCCAGGCTCAAGCAATCCTTCCACCTTGGCCTCCAAAAGTGCTGGGATTACAGGCACGAGCCACTGCATCCGGCCCCAGGTTAATGTAATTCTTTTACTTTATAAACTTATTAACTGTTTTACCTTTTTGACTCTTTTGTAATAACACTTAGTTTAAAACACAAAAACATCAAAAATATTTTTTTCTTTGTCTTTATTCTATAAGCTTTTCTCTATTTAAAAAATTATTTTTCTTTTTTTCTTTTTCTTTGAGACCGAGTCTCACTCTGTCGCCCAAGCTGGAGTGCAGTGGTGCAATCTTGGCTCCCAGGTTCAAGCGATTCTCCTGCCTCAGCCTCCCAAGCAGCTGGAACTACAGGCCCCCACCACCATGCCCAGCTAATTTTTGTATTTTTAGTGAAGATGAGGTTTCACCATGTTGGCCAGGATGCTCTTAATCTCTTGACCTCATGATCCGCCCACCTCAGCCTCCCAAAGTGTTAGGATTACAGGCGTGAGCCACTGCACCCAGCCAACTTGTTTCTTATAAGTAGAAAGAGTACATTCTAAAATAACAATAAAAAATAGAGTAAATACATAAACCAGTAACAGTCATTTATTATCAAGTAGTATGTACATAACTGAATATGATATACTTTTATACAATCAGCAGTGCAGTGGGTTTGTTTACACCAGTATCACCACAAACACGTGAGTAATGCATTGTGCTAAGATGCTATGATGGCTACGTCTCTAAGCCATAGGAATTTTTCAGCTCCATTATAATCTTATGAGACCACCGTCATTAATATGGCCATTGTCAACCAAAATGTCATCATATGGTGCATAACTGTATCTAGGAGTGGAATTACTGACTGGGTGAGTCATATAGTAGGCATATACTTAACTTTTTTCTTTTTCTCTGAGTCTACTTGCTAGGGAATATACTTAACTTTTTAAGAAACCACTGCCAGATGCGGTGGCTATGCCTAATCCCAGTGTTGTGGGAGGCCAAGGTGGAAGGATTGCTTGAGGCCAGGAGGTGGAGGTTACAGTAAACCAAGACTGTGCCACTGCATTCCAGCCTGAGTGACAGAGCAAGACTCTGTCTCAAAAAAAAAAAAAAAAAAAAAATCTAATATCAGTCACTTTCTTGGGATAGTTCCTCCTGCCCAGGAAGTTAACTCAGGAGACCAAACTATAAAACTAAGACTTGTTTAATCAGCACAGGATTAGAGCTGGAGAAGTAAATTGCTCCTCTACTCTAGGGACAGTTTTATCTAGGAAAGATAATCATTTCTGTATAAACACAACACACTCTCTATGACTCTAGAAACAATTTCTAGTAATCTTTCTTTTTTGTTTTTGTTTCCTGGGTTTTTTTTTTTTGAGATGGAGTCTCACTCTGTTGCCAGGCTGGAGTGCAATGGCACCATCTCGGCTCAGTGCACCCTCTGCATCCTGGGTTCAAGCAGTTCTCATGCCTCAGCCTCCTGAGTAGCTGGGATTACAGGCATTCACCACCATGCCCAGCTAATTTTCCAGTAATCTTTCTACATTCTCCTCTTAAAAAACAATGACAAATGCATTTGCTATGTTCATGCATGGAATATTTCCAGAACGATTCTCAAGAAACTGTTAATAGTCGTTGCCCCCAGGGAAAAGAACTAGGTGACTAGAGGACAAATGGAAGGGAGAGTTCTTTTTCAGTGCTGTGGTACTAGTCCAAGCCACCATCATCTCTCACCTAGATTATACGGGGGCCTCCCTCCTAGCCTTCTTGACTCTATTCTTGTCCACCACAGTTCTTTTATCACATAGCAACAAGACTGATTATTTTATTATTTTATTTTATTTTTTGAATCAAGAGTCTCACTGTATCACCCAGGCTGGAGTACAGTGGCGCGATCTTGGCTTACTGCAACCTCTGCCTCGCAGGTTCAAGCAGTTCCCCTGCCTTAGCTTCCAAGTAGCTGGAACTACAGGCATGTACCACCATGCCTGGCTGATTTTTGTATTTTTATTTTTTTTAGTAGAGACAGGATTTCACCATGTTAGCCAGGCTGGTCTCGAACTCCTAAACCTCAAGTAATCCATCTGCCTTGGCCTCCCAAAGTGCTGGGATTATGGGCATGAGCCACCACACCTGGCCAAGGTTGATTGTTTCAAAAAGCAAACCACTGCCAGGTGTGGTGGCTCACACCTGTAGTCCAGTGCTGTGGGAAGATCCCTTAAACCCAGAAGTTTGAGACCAGTCTGAGCAACATGGTGAAACCTCGTCACTACAGAAAAGTTTTAAAAACTGGCCAGGCGCAGTGGCTCACACCTGTAATCCCAGCACTTTGGGAGGCCAAGGCGGGTAGATCACAACCATCCTGGCCAATATGGTGAAACCCTGCCTCTACTAAAAGTACAAAAATTAGCTGGGCGTGGTGGTACACGCCTGTAGTCCCAGCTACTTGGGAGGTTGAGGCAGGAGAATCGCTTGAACCCAGGAGGCGGAGGTTGCAGTGAGCCAAGATTGAGCCACTGCACTCCAGCCTGGGCAACAGAGTAAGACTCTGTCTCAAAAAAAAAAAAAAAAAAAAAAAAGGCCAGGCATAGTGGCTCACGCCTGTAATCCTAGCACTTTGGGAAGCTGAGGCAGGTGGATCACTTGAGGTCAGGAGTTCAAGACCAGTCTGGCCAATATGGTGAAACCTCATCTCTACTAAAAATACAAAAAATTAGCCAGGTGTGGTGGCAGGCACCTGTAATCTCAGCTACTCAGGAGGCTGAGGCAGGAGAATCACTTGAACCCAGGAGGTGGAGGTTGCAGCGAGCAGAGATCCAGCCACTGCACTCCAGCCTGGGTGACAGAGCAAGATTCTACCTCAAAAAAAAAAAAAAAAAAAGCAAATACAAAAATACATCTCATCACTCCCCCACTTAAATTATTTCATGGCTTCTCTCTGTCATTAAAACTTACACTCCTTGCTGTGGTATATATATTCCTGCATGGTCGGGCCCCTCCCTTCTGCTCTAGCCTTCTCCTCTCCCATGGCCCCCCATTTTTCTCTCTGTTCCACCACACTGGCCTCCGTTCTGTTCCTGACCCTCCAAGTTCATTCTTCCTTCAGGCCTTGTGCCCTCGCTAGTTGCTCTGTGAGGAATGCTCTTCTTCCTGGTCAGCACACAACTGGCTCCTTCTCCTTATTCAAAGCTTGGTACAAACAACACTACCTCAGAGAACGCCCTTCTGATCACTCTGTCTAAATTAGCTCCTCCAGGTGCACAGCCGTGGTCACCTTCCCAATACTTTGTTTTGTTTTCTTTATGCCACTTACTGCTGAACTTATTTTCTGAGTTCTTCATTGGCTATCTACACTCTCTAGAATGTAAGCCCCTTGAAGGCAGAGACTTATCTCTTGTTTTTTCCTGTGTCCTCAGTGTTCGGAGCAACACATGGCACTGAATGAATGAATGAATGCATGCATGTATGGGGGAGCATGGAAAGGATGCAGGTGGCAGGCAGTTGTATTCATTGCCTCTCACTGCTATAACAAATTACCACAAACTCAATTTTATTATCTTAGAGTTCTAGAGGTCAGAATCTGAAATGAGTCTTTCAGGACTACAAGGTGTTGGCAGAGCTGGTTTCCTTCTGGAGGCCGTAGGGGAGAATCCATTTCCTTCCCTTTCCTTCCTTTTTCAAGCTTCTAGAGGCTGCCCGAATTCCTTGGCTGGGGGCCTCTTTCTGCAAGTAAAGTCAGCCTCATCACATCTTCAAATTTCCCTGTCTGACAGTTCTACCTCCCTCTTATGAGGACGCTCGTGATTACACTGTGGCACTCAGGTAATCTATGAAACTTTTCTCATCTCAAGATTCTTATTTTAACCACATCTAAGTCTCTTTTCACCACATAAAGTAACAGACTCAAAGGTTTGGTAGACGAGGACGTGGGCATCTTTGGGGGCCATGAATCTGCCCAGCACAGTGATGAACCTCTGTCCTGGAAGTCTACCCTGGCCACTGTAACTCAAGTATTGCTTCCTCCCTGAATCCTTTTCAGAACTTGTCACCTGCAGTCGTAGATGGCCAGTCCTTCTTTTGCACCTACATGGTACTTGAACTCTGTAACGGCACTTACCACACCCCATAGAAATTGCTGAATTTACTTCCCTGCTTGTCTCTTCCATTAGGCTCAGAGTCTTTTAGGGCAAGGTCCAGGGCTTTTTTCATCTCTGTATATTCAACATCAATTTATTCTTTTAAAAAAGAAATCAGGCCGGGCGTGGTGGCTCATGCCTGTAATCCAAACACTTTGGGGGCCTAGGTGGGCGGATCACCTAAGGTCGGGAGTTCAAGACCAGCCTGACCAACATGGTGAAACCCTGTCTTCAAAAAAAGAAAAAGAAAGAAAGAAAGAAGAAAGAAAGAAGGAAGGAAGGAAGGAAGGAAGGAAGGAAGGAAGGAAGGAAGGAAGGAAGGAAGGAAGGAAGAAAGAAAGAAGAAAGAAGGAAAGAAAGAAAGAAAGAAAGAAAGAAAGAAAGAAAGAAAGAAAGAAAGAAAGAAAAGAAAGAAAGAAAGAAATTTAGGTAAAGGAATTGCCAGGCATGGTGGCTCACCCCTGTAATCCCAGCACTTTGGGAGGCCAAGATGGGTGGATCACGAGGTCAGGAGATCAAGACCATCCTGGCTAACACAGTGAAACTCCGTCTCTACTAAAAGTACAAAATATTAGCCAGGCATGGTCGCACGCACCTGTATTTCCAGCTACTTGGGAGGCTGAGGCAGGAGAATCGCTTGAACCTGGGAGGTAGAGGTTGCAGTGAGCTGAGATCATGCCACTGCACTCCAGCCTGGGCAACTCCATCTCAAAAAAAAAAAAAAAAGAAGGAGTCATGGTTCTTATGGGCACAGAAATGAGAGAATTAGAATATTCTATATTTCCTCATTTGTTTTATCCTACACAATATGTTAAACAGTCTCAGAATAACTAGTAATAATACCTTAATCATTATGATTACTAAAAACATATTTAAACTTTTTTGTAAATGCTATTCCCTTTCTTTTATTTGTTATGGTTATAATGTCTATACATTATCAGATCATAAGGCCATTACATACTATACTTTCTCATTTGCCTTCATTTAGTCTCATTTTCATGAGTAACTAATATACAGCACTGACCCTCAGCCCTTATGTTGGCGTCTCTCCAGCCAGTTGGTCTCAAGTGCATTCTCCAGTGGATTTCTCAGGAAGGGGTCATGGGAACAAAAATCCCTGAGTCCCTGCATGTTGATAACAATTTGTCTGTGCCCATTATAGTTGAAGGTTAGCTTCCCTTTTTTTTTTTTTTTTGAGACAGAGTCTCGCTTTGTCACCCAGGCTGGAGTGCAGTGGCATGATCTCAGCTCACTGCAGCCTCCACCTCCTGGGTTCAAGTGATTCTTCTGCCTCAGCCACCTGAGTAACTGGGATTGCAGATGTGTGCCACCACATCCAGCTATTTAATATATACGCTTTTTTTTTTTTTGTCTTTTTGTTTTTTTCCTTTTTTGTGGAGAATGGGGTCTTGCTATATTGCCCAGGCAGGTCTTCAATTCCTGGGCTTAAGCTATCCTCCTGCCTCTGCCTCCCTAAGAGCTGGGATTACAGGCATGAGCCACAGCACCTGGCCTATTTAAAATATATCTATACATATGTGTGTATATATATATTTTTTATTAGAGACAGGGTTTCACCATGTTGGCCAGGCTGTTTTCCAACTCCTGACTTTAGGCGATCTGCCCACCTCAGTCTCCCAAAATGCTAGAATTACAGGCATGAGCCACCACCCCTGGCCTTTTCTTCATTAATTATTTAAAATGCATCCGCCTGGTGTGGTGGCTCATGCCTGTAATCCCAGCACTCTGGGAGGCCAAGGCAGGTAAATCACTTTGAGTTCAGAAGACCAGCCTGGCCAACATATGGAAAGATAGACCCCCCCCCATCTCTACCAAAAAAAAAAAAAACCCACAAAAATTAGCCAGGTTTGGTGGCAGTTGCCTGCTATCTTTTTCAGATTACAATAGTTGTCATTTTGGACAAATGAGATCACTTTATCAGTTTGGATCACTTGAGGACAGGAGTTCAGGACCAGCCTGGCCAACATGGCAAAACCCTATCTCTACTAAAAATACAAAAATTAGCTGGGTATGGTGGTACATGCCTGTAATCCCAGCTACTCAGGAGGCTGAGGCATGAGAATCACTTGACCCTGGAAGGTGGAGGTTGCAGTGAACCAAGAATGCGCCACTACACTCCAGCCTGGGCAACAGAGTAAGACTATCTCAAAAAAATTATTTATTCATTCACTTATTTATTTATTTTAGTCCTTCTGTTGCTGTGGCTAGAGTACAGGTGCAAGCCACAGCGCCCAGCTTCTTTCATGTCTCTATTTTTTTTTTTTTTAAAGAGAGAAAAGGAGAAAGAAAGAAATAGCAAAAGAAAGAAAAAAAAGAATGAAAGAGAGAAAGAGGAAGAGAAAGAGGGAGAGAGAATGGGATTCTTGTTTTATTGCCCAGGCTAGAATGCAGTTTAAAATGGGGATTAAAAACCTCTTTCATGCCAATAATTGTGCTTAACAATGGAGACAGGAAGGAATAGGGGATGAAAATAACAAATAAGCAGCCAACCAATATTTTATTTAAACCTGTGAAATGGGTTTAAACCAATATTTTATTTAAACCTGTGAAATGGGTTTAAACCAATATTTTATTTAAACCTGT
>CAUYQU010102287.1:0-75181 GCA_963574635.1 Cheracebus regulus | reverse complement strand
AATATCATACTGAACAGGCAAAAGTTGGAAGCATTCCCTTTGAAATCAGGCACTAGACAAGGATGCCCTCTGTCACCACTCCTATTCAATATAGTACTGGAAGTTCTAGCCAGAGGAATCAGGCAAGAAAAAGAAATAAACGTATTCAGTTAGGAAAGGAGGAAGTCAAATTGTCTCTATTTGCAGACGACATGATTGTATATTTACAAAACCCCATCGTCTCAGCCCAAAATCTCCTGAAACTGATAAGCAACTTCAGCAAAGTGTTAGGATACAAAATCCATGTACAGAAATCCAACAGATGCTGGAGAGGATGTGGAGAAATAGGAACACTCTTACACTACTGGTGGGAGTGTAAATTAGTTCAACCATTGTGGAAGACAGTGTGGCGATTCCTCAAGGACCTAGAAATAGGAATTCCATTTGACCCAGCAATCCCATTACTGGGTATATATCCAAAGGACTATAAATCATTCTATTATAAAGACCTAGGCACATATATGTTCATTGCGGCACTGTGTACAATGGCAAAGACCTGGAACCAACCCAAATGCCCATCAATGACAGACTGGACAAAGAAAATGTGGCACATATACACCACAGAATACTATGCAGCCATAAAAAACGATGAGTTTGTGTCCCTTGTAGGGACTTGGGTGAATCTGGAAACCATCATTCTCAGCAAACTGACACAAGAATAGAAAATCAAACACCGTATGTTCTCACTCATAGGTGGGTGTTGAACAATGAGAACATGTGGACTCAGGGAGAGGAGCATCACACACTGGGGTCAGTTGGGGGGCTAGGGGAGGGACAATGGGGGGTGCGGAGGGTGGGGAGGGATAACCTGGGGAGAAATGCCAGATATAGATGAAGGAGGAATGGAAGCAGCAAACCACCTGGTTATGTATGCACCTATGCAACAACCCTTCATGATATGCACATGTACCCCAGAATCTGAAGTACAATACAAAAAATATATGTATATATATATATATATATATTTCATGGATTTGCAAGCCATAGAATCCTTTGAGAATTATGAATCATCGCCTTAGAAAAATGTACATATTCTCATTCATACAATATTGCATTTGACTTTATAAGCCCTCGATGTCTTTCCTTGGTTCCCAGATTGATTACCCCTGCACTGGGGTCTTTTCACAAATTAGAGTTTAAATTAGCCTTCTCTGCTGTTTGCCTGTTGGAATCACTACTCATCCAGGGACAGTGCTGAATGTTGGAGTAAGTCCTCCTTTCCACTTTTTGAGTAGACTACATACAGCTAGACCAAATATCTGTGGAAAGGAAGAAAAATGATCAAGTTGGTACATTAGATTATCTTAATGATTCCATTGTAATAATAACTTACTGTACATAAATGAGTTGCCCTTGGTTAAGGCCATTACTGACAATGTGTAAATGATAATATGGCTAAATTTCTGTAAGTTTACATTTTAAACCCAGAAGCATACATGGGAGTAAGTTCAAGTAGCATTTTATCTCCTGAAAATTCTAAGCAAGCCTCAGGCTCAGCACAGGCATCAGGGCATCTGTAGAACTATAATTTATGACTTTGCTAGTGTTTTTTCCTTGTTGGTATACTTGGGTGTCTTTTCCCACTTGGGGCTTGGAGCCAACTAGTCTTCTTGTTACAGACACCAGTGAACATTTGTACTCAATGAAGTCAAATCCTAGTATAGGTTGATCTCATACTCTCAGCCCCACTGGGCATGGTTTGTGAATTCTGGCCCAAGCAGTAAAGTGTACTCAACCAGAGTGGATTAAAGTAAAATGCAACTGGATATTCCTCCATTCTGAGTCATTTCTGGGAATAAAATCTAAAAGCTTATTAAATGTCTCCATCCCAGACAACAATTCAAAATAATCTATGAAAGTTTAGTAATAATATTTATTGATCAGTTTGAGAAAGAAGCCTAATTTTGTTTAGGTTGAAAATTTTCTCCAAAGTGTGTATATTATCAGAAAAGTTCTGTTTCTCCCTCTGTGGACCATAATATGTTAAAAAGTCAGGTTCCAATCGTTTAATTCATCTGCACATGGAGACCCCAGCTGAGGGCTGGCTTCTGGCTGAGACTTTGGGGTGGAAATTTCAGGAGTTTCTTGCCATTATCCCTGCTTCTTGTGGCTGGTAGACTGGGTTTCACGGAACCATAGTGTGTTGGATGGATTCTTACAACTTCGTTGTCCAAGCCTTCATTTTACAGCTGAGAAAATACAGGCTCTGTGGAGTTAGGGGACTTGTCTAAAACTTAAGAGCTTACTGGTGACTGATTTTAGGCTCAGATTTGTTTCTGGTCACAAATTAATTACTTTGTTACAACAGAATCACATTTCAGCTTCTTTTCTCTTTCCCTTCTTCTGATTTTGCTGAACAGCACCCACTGCACCGATAAACAGATAAAAACCTGGCTTTCCTTTTAATACATTCTTTTTTTTTTAGCATTAAAAGAGTGTGCATAAAAAAGAATTTGCCACATGTCTGCACAGCAAAAATATTCCCTAATATTCTATTCTAAATTCATCTTCAGAACTTTTGTTGAGATTATTCTTCTCTTTGTGCAAGTATAGGAATAAACAGAATGCTAACTTTAAGGCAAAATACCAACAGTATTTCAATCAAATTAAAAATGTAAAAATCTGCAGTTACTCAACCTTTATCATTATTTAAAAAATAAAAAAACTCACATACAGAGTCCTGCGAGTAATTATACCATGTCTATGAGGATAACTAAGTGTTAGATGACCAAAGTCACCAAAAAAATACTTTCACAGGCTGCCAAAGCCAGCCGGGCCCCAGTGGGCATGTGTGGTTCCCTCCTTTGGAAAATATGTTTCAGACAGTGATGAAAATGTAAACCACACAAACCACTTGGTTTCTAAGAGAACACGTTTGGAGAAACCATGTTTCCATTTTTCATTTCACAACAAAATTCCCCAAAGAAGTTTTTTTTTGAAATTATGAGGAATACTGAGGCTAGCATGAATAAAGAAGACTTAAAAAAGAACGTAAAAACCTAGTTTAATCATGAAAGACTTTATTGCCCAGCAAACAGTTGGTGTGGTACAGTAGTCTTCTTCCCTGTTTCTTACCTCACCACTCCTTTTCACAAAACCCTCTGCTGCAGCTTTTTAGTTAAAAGCTCTCTAAAAAGTTTATGTTTAGAGTTTAAGCTCCAGAACTCTGTTAATAGTAAAAATTTTTCTGGAAAAGAAAACACTAGGCAGCATACTAATATTAATTGATTTTAAGTCTTTGTTGAACATAGGTTTTGGTAAGAAATTAGCATGAGAGATTTTGGACACTTACAAGAGTCAAAGGGGAAAGTTATAGAACAGAGAGTCTGGTGACAGGGAAACCTTTTGCCATTTCACCAGGTCAGCAGCCAGCCCACTACCATCTTTCCTGTTGTAAGGACAAGGCAGGAATAGAGCTACAATTGGAACTCTGAACTCTGAATAACCCAGAGTAGGTGGCTTGGCTGCTCTGAGCTTCAGCTTTCTCCTAGGGAAAATGAGGTTATACCTGTCTTCTGCTAAGAGCATTATTAGAAATCATGATTGTGACAACAAAAATGGAAGCACACAATAAATTATCAAGTGCTATTCATTCATAAGGATAAGGTTACCCATAATTTTATTATTTTTACTTTATAATTAATTATTTTGAAAGGTAAACTAAACAGAACCAACTATAAGTAGTTTGGATATATTGTATTCCAGCTATTAATTATAAGTGCTTTTCTTTTTTAATTTTAAGCAAATGATGAATAATCAAAATTATTTGAAATCTATGCCTATCCAATTTTAATATCTAAGAGCTATATGTGGGGAAACTTTGAAGGCTCATCTAGAAATGTGAAAATGTGATACATGAGAGATAATGTTATTACCTTAAAATTATTACAGTTAAGTGTTGCTATAGCATTGTGTTTATTTGTCCACATTAGCTTGAGTAGTATAAAATTTAAAAACAAACCATTCAAGAATATAACATATGCATTTCATAGCATTTGTTCAACCTTGGGTTGAACCTTCCTATAAAGGTAAAAGATACAGAAGAGGATGAGACCCTAAATGCAAAGCATCTGCTTAGCTTGGTAGAGGACACACTCTAAGCTGGCACCCATATAAACAAGTAATATCCCCAAACCCTGCAGTGCATTCTTCTAGAAACAGTATAGGTATGATTAGCAAACAGCATTGTGTCTTAGATCCAGGTCAGAAACCCAGTCTCTACTAAAAATACAAAATACAAATCTTAGCCGGGCATGGTGGCACACACTGTGGTCCCAGCTACTCAGAAGGTTGAGGCAGGAGAATTGCTTGAACTCGGGAGGTGGAGGTTGCAGTGAGCCGAGATCATGCCACTGCACTCTAGCCTGGGTGATAGAGCAAGACTCCGTCTCAAAAATGTATGAATAAATAAATACTTATATATATTTTAATTTTAATTTATTTATTAAGACAACTGACAGAGAGGATGATGGGACCCAAGGGAGGATAATGTGTCTGGATGACGAAGATGGAAGCAGGTGGTTTAGCAACATACACACTGAAAGCAAAGCCAAGCGACTGTGCACAGGCAGGGCTTGGTTCCTCCTCATGACTATGCTTCTACCCTAGCTCCTGTCACATTGTCTTAAAACTGTTCTGATTTTCCAGAGGTGAATTTTTATGTTGAACCACAATAATTTGCACATTCAGAGTCTGTCGAGCATTTTCAAATCTACCTAGAGGATTCCCAGGAAATTCTGCATTGGCTCACAAATTTTTCCAAGGTCAAGAACTCATTCCCGAGGTCAAGAACGATTGTAGTTTGGCATACTTGATCAATTTTCCCACTTCCCTGTGGCTGGTTAAGGTCTAATTTAGTTGGTTCTTGGTTTTCCCTGGTTGGCATCCCAAGTCAATTGCAGACAGCAGTGAGCATAATTATACCCTCCCATTACGTAATTATTTTTTTTGTTTCCTGCCACTATTTGTCAGTGAACTGTGTATTGACATTTGAAATACAGTTAGGAAAAAGTTCACATCTGCAGCTGCTCCCTTCTTGTGGCATGGATTTCTTTTATGAAATGTTCTTAAACATTCCTCAACTTCAGTGGTAAAGATAGAAGCAGCAGATTTTTTTTCAGAAAGTATGGAGCTAAAACCCTAAAGCATGTTCCATCAGCCAAAAAGAATACTTCTACTAGAGGTGAAAAAGACTTCCTTGCCTTTTTAGAAAATTACCATGTCTTCTTTATGTTACCTATAGCCATCACCAGACCATTGTTCTGAAAATTCACAGAATGCAGCATGTCTGAACTGGAACGACTTTTAGAGCTTATCTGGTCCAACTTCTCAGATTGGAAATGGAAGCTCAGACAAGTGTTTGGGCCAATAATTCAATGCAGTGTGGAAGATAAAGGACATGAACCCAGTTTCCAGTCCTCAGTCTTGTGGTTCCCCTAAACTACTCCTAATGGAAGAAGCGTTAGAAAAATTATGAAGGATTCATCCATTGCTTTACATCGACTCTGACACTCCGACACTAAATTGTTTCTTTGTGTAGCAGATGCTGTTGGCATCTCACCCAGATTCTTCAGCACTCACAGTTCCCACGCTCTGTGCTGCTGGCTTCCTCTGGGAAATGTCTACAACTCTTGGCTTGAGGGCTTTCAAGAGATGCCTCTAGGAGTGGCCCTCAGCCAATGATGGACAGAGATGTGCTTCAGAGTGGGACAACTCTGAGAGCAGTTCAACACCATCTCCTGGATGCTCCAAGGGGAATGAGCCCCAGGTGCTTAGAGCAGTGACCTGCCTGTCAGTGCTTGCTCTTTGGTCTTGCTCCTGTTTGCTATCTCACTTCCATACTCCCTGAGGGAGGCAGAATAATGATCCCCAAAGATGATCCTATCCTAGTTCCCAGAACTTGTCAGTCTGTTAGCTTACATGGCAAAAGGGACTTTGCAGATGTGATTAAGTTCATGGAACGAGATAGGGATATTGGATTATCTAAGTGGGCCCAATCTACTGGCATGGGTCTTCTAAAGCTGAGAACCTTTTCCGGCTGGTGAGAAAGATGACAGATAGAGGGTGAGAGAGATGCAATGTTGTTGGCTTTGAAGATGGAGGAAGGAGCCATGAGCCAGGGGATGCAGGTGGCCTTGAGAGGCTGGAAAAGGCAAGGGCTGCCAACTCCTTCATTCTATCTCAGTGAGATCAACATTGGACTTCTGACCTAAGAACTATAAAATAATAAATGTATCTTGTTTTAAGTCAGCGAATGTGTGATATTTTGTAATGGCAACTTTAGAAAGTTAATTCCCTCCTCTCCTCATTTTGGAATTACCTGTCAAATAAACCATTTACATTCAAAGCCTTGTCAGGGTCCATTTTTTGGGCAACCCCATTTGCACAGTAATATCTAGAGTCCTTTACTGCTACTAATAATTGTGGTAAAGAGATGGGAAACATAATTGGAATGCTTCACAGAGGAATGAAGAACAAACAGCACTTCCAGTGTTTTAATAAGGGTTTGTACAGCTACTGTGGCTAAAATACTCTTTGGAGCCCACTCCTAAGTTTACATAAGCACACTTTCACACCATCTTCATTTTTGGAGATAAACTGGAAATTCAGGACAGCGGTTTCTCATTTTCCTTTTGTCTGTCTATCTCATTTCCGCCTACATCTGAGTGCTTGGATGCAGATTAGATACGTCTCTGATGTTCCTTATGATTCTTTACTCCCTTTTTCTTTTCTTCTCTCTTGACCTTCTGGTTTATTGTATCTCCTTCCTTGTCCCACCCACTAGAACACATGGAAATGGTAGTGATGGCAGTGTTGGATGTTTGTAGGTTATTTGTCTATTGTTCACTCTCTTTCCTGATGGCACCAAGGTTTTTCTTTGGTTGTTTCACAGTCAGAACTTTGAGTAGGACTTACTCCACCAAAATTCAGGATGAACCTGGACTAGCCCTAGTCAAACAATGTAATTTCATGGCAATTACTCCAGTTTTTAGTTCAGAAATTGTTACATAACTCAGAATAAACCATTCAGTGATTGACTTTCTCATGATCAAAGTGGTTTAATGATCCGCCCACCTCAGCCTCTCAAAGAGCTGGGATTACAGGTGTGAGCCACCATCTCCAGCCCTATATTGTTTATTTTCAAAATGGTAACACAGCTCTCCTGTTAGAACATACCATTCTTTCACTCTAAACCTTCTTATGACTACCCATCCCACTCAGGGTAAAAGCTGTTGCAATAATCTACAAAGCCTTGCAGATCCTGGTTGCCACTTCCCTTGTCCTTCCTCTGACCTTGACAACTTCTAGGTTTCTCCACTCCAGCCACCATGACTGACTTGCTTTTCTTCCGACTCTCCGCACATGCCAGGAATACTATTTTTTCAGCGATCCTATGGTTCATTCCCTCGCTTTAATGTGTCTGAATGTTGACTTGTCTGTGAGATCTTCCTTCACTTCTCTTTTTGGTGTTGCAATGCTGCTTTCTAGCCAGGCACTCCCTGTAGCTCTTTCATGTTTTATTTTCCTCCATAGCATGTATCACCTTTTACCATAGTATATCATCCATTCCCATTACATTATTTACTGATTCCCTGCACCCTTCCCTCCACTCCCCTCACTGGATTGTAAGTTTTATAAGAGTAGCATTTGTCTGAACTAATAGATTTATTTTTCAAAGTAGTTTTAGGCTTATGAAAAAATTGAGTGGCAAAAAAATTGTGCTGTAACCTTAACACAGTTTCTCCTGTATTCACATCCTGTGGTAAGTGTGGTCCATTTGTTACCATTGATAATCCAATATTGATAAATTATTGTTAACTAAAGTTCATAGTTCACATTAGGTTTCATTCTTTGTGTTGTAAAGTCTATTTTTTTTGATAAATGTAGAGTGACATGTATCCACCATTATAGTATCATACAGAAGTGTCTCACTGCCCTTAAAATCCCTTGTGCTTGCTTTCTTCATTCCTCCCTCTGTTCCTCTACTGAACTGAACCTCTGGCAAACACTGATATTTCCTTTTTTTTTTTTTTTCTGAGACAGAGTTTCACTCTTGTTACCCAGGCTGGAGTTCGATGGCACGATCTACGCTCACTGCAACCTCCGCCTCCTGGGTTCAAGCAATTCTCCTGCCTCAGCCTCCCAAGTACCTGGGACTACAGGCGTGCGCCACCATGCCCAGCTAATTTTTGTATTTTTAGTAGAGACGGGGTTTCACCATGTTGACCAGGATGGTCTCCATCTCTTGACCTCGTGATCCATCTGCCTTGGCCTCCCAAAGTGCTGGGATTACAGGGGTGAGCCACCGCGCCCGGCAAACACTGCTATTTTTAACTGTCTCCATAGTTTTGCCTTTTTCAGAATGTTATATAGTTGGAATCATATAGCATGTAGTTTTTTTTAAATTGGCTTTATTTTTTTCACTTAGTAATATGCAGTTAAGGTTCCTCCATATCTTTTTGTGGCTTGATAGTTCATTTCTTTTTTATTAGTGCTGAATAATATTTCTTTGTCTGAATGTACCACAATTTGTTTATGCATTCACCTACTGAAGGACATCATGTTTGCTTCCAAGTTTTGGAAATAATGAATAATGTTGCTATCACTATTTATGTACAGGTTTTTGTATGCACTGTTTTCAATTCATTTGGGTAAATACCAAGCAGCACAATTGCTGGATTATGGGGTAAGAGTGTGCTTATTTTTGTAAGAAACTGACAAACTATCTTCCAAAGTGGCTGTCATGTTGTATTTCCGCCAACAATGAATGAAAGTTCCTGTTGCTCCACATCCTCACCAGCATTTGGTGCTGTCAGCATTCTGGATTCTGTCCATTCCAATATGCAGTGGTATCTCATTGTTGTAATTTACAGTTCCCTAATGGGATGTAATGTTGGGCATCTTTTCATGCTTACTTGCATGTGTGGACCTTCTTTGGTGAGGTGTCTGTTGAGGTCTTTGATCCATTTTTTAAATTATTTTTTGTTATTGTTTAAAGATTTCTTTGTGTATTTTGGATAACAGTCTCTTAATAGATACGTGTTTTGCAAAGATTTTCTGCCCGTCTATGGCTTATCTTTTTATTCCCTGAACAATGTCTTTCACAGAGTAGAAGTTTTTAATTTTAATAAAGTCCAACTTCATTCAATTTTTTTCTTTCATGGATGATGCTTTTGGTGTAAGAGTGAAATTTTTCATCTGTTTTATTCATTGCTTTATCCTTAGCTCTTAGAACATTTCCTGGCAGATTGTAAGGACCCAGTAAATACTTGCTGAATGACTGAGCACTGTTATCTTGGGGAATTATATGCCTTCTTTTTTTTATTTTTTTCTCTAAGAGAAGTGTTCATTTGCTGCAGCACTCTTGAGAAAAAAACACAGTCCAAAGCCCATCATCTTACATAAAGGATCTATACTGCAGAGGTGGTACACCATCTACCTGTGTTATGAGAGTAGTTGCAGTTTAGAGCATGAACATTATTTCAGAAAAATAGAGTTCTGGGTCACTGTATTGTCTGAGCACATTTGGTTAATGTGAGTTCTCTCTCTCTCTGAAGTTAGACTCAAAATGAAATCATAAGGCTAGAAATGAGAAAAACAAGAGACATAATACACTAAGTATTTAAAACTAATACATAGATTTGTTTTCGTGAAAGAGAAAGTCATTCTTATTTGTGAACCAGAATGAGCATGCTTTTGATTTCTCTTAAAGAAGTATCTCTGTAAAGTTGAATTGTTAAGTAGAGTCAAGAGAAGGTCTCACACCAAGAATTGAGATCTCATTTACTAAAAGCAAGAGAACAGCCTTTTTTCTTTTCTTCTTTTTTTTTTCCACTCAGTGAAAAGGACTCAGTAAACTCTGATTACATTATGCAGAGATAAATGGAAAAATTGATTCATAAAAATTTGTAGATAGATAAAAGTCTCTAATCTATGTAACAAGTAATGGGAATGAGGAAACTTTCCTGAGTTTGTTATTCTTCACTAAGATGTGAAGAACAAAAAATTCAGATACAATCTTTCAGAGAGAGATAGGTCAGGAGAATCTGCCTAATGAGTTTACATCATCTCTATCCATCAGAGAGTTTTGAAAACTGAGTACATTACACTGCACGGGTACTGGAATTTTAATTTAGAATTTTTCGATTTTCTTTTTTTTAAGGGAAAGGTTCTTTTGTCCCAGGTATTAAAAAGCCCTCAGCCTTTTCCCCTGTTCCCACCCTATCTATGAACAGACTCACACAGTTCTAAGAGGTACTAGGATAAGACTCTGAAAAGGAAATGTTCTTTCACAAATGGTTTCAATTTCCTCTTTGTAGAGAAAGGAAGCCTAAGCTGAAGGACCCCCTTGGAAGGAGCCCTGGGGTGGCATGACCTGCATTAACATACACCTGAGATGGTGTGTCTCTTAGATGCTGGTCCTGGCTGCCTGCTTGTGGAGCCCTGAGTGGGACAAGGCTCTGGACAGTGAGTTTCTAAAGGGGATATGATGCTATGGCAGCCAGGAAGGTACACTGCTGTGCACCTTGGAGAAAGTATTGGCTGTTCAGCTGCAAGGTAGATGAGAACCTCCAGCTGCTAGCACCTTCCAATCGACCTTGCTTCCCAGCCATGGCTGCACTTTTGCCAGGCAGCCCTGAGAGAGTGTGTGCTCTGAAGCTCCCATCGGGTTGGCTGTGCCTCTGTCAGATCTACATTGTGGTCTGAGGCTGCCTTGCCCAATCCCACTTCCTCCTCCTTTCCTGTCACTGGTAGGAGACCTACCTGCCTGCAGGTGGGAAGCCTTCCCCTGCCCACTTCTGCTCCCTCCACATTTATCTTTCCCCGGCTTATCCTGTACTAAACTGTTTGCACTCCTAACTCTCTCGAGTGTTGGCTTTCTAGGGGACCTGACACAGTGTCTTATTAACTTTAAACATTTTAACTATACAAAAAATTAAATTTATTATAAAAATTAGTAGAAAAGTATACAGTATAGAGTCAAATAGTATAGAGCCATTCACATCAAATAAGTAGTAAGTCAAATCCTTCTCTCTGATTCTATCCAGCCCCAATTCTACTTCTCACAGGAGGCTTAGATTTGGAATGTGTCCTTTGCCATATTTTCCTAGGAATATGCATATATACAATTTTGTATTACACAGGTAACTCTGTATTACATATATTGTTTTGTACCAGGATTTTTTTTTAATTTAGCAATATGTTTTAGAGACCTTTGCCATGCATGACAATGAATCTGCCCCCATCTTTTGGACAGTGGCAGAGTATTATATTGTGTGAAATTTCATGCATACTTATTTCTTTTTTCATTCTTCTGTGTTCTTGCTTTGTGTTTTCTTCCCTTAATTTTTTCCCTCTAAATGAAACAACATAGATATTAAAAATATATACAGTAACAAAAAGTTCAAATTATGTAAAATAAAAAGTAAATGTTACCATTCTGCATTACAGGGTAGAAATCCCACTCCTTAAAAACCACAACTTTTAAGTTTCTGATTTTTGTACTTTTGGTATTTTTAATTATAATTTTAAGCACTATATTTTTATTTATTTTAAAGCTTTTATCCAATAGTAGCTACCATAGCATAGGATGGGTCAAAAGCTTCTACACATCCTGCTCAGGACACTGCTGTGAACTGAAAGTCTGGCTGGGTAGGATGACATCATCGTTATTACCATGAAGTCTACAGGCAGGCTGAGTTCATTCTGGCTCTGTCACTTCCTGGCTCTACAATCTTGGGCTCTATGTGCCTCATTTTCCTCATGTCCAAAATAAAGATAAAATTGTACCTAGCTTGTGGGATTTTCATGAATTTAAGAGAGTGGCCTTTAGTGTAAAATGTATCAGGACTCAGATTCCACTGGTGGCACATTTTGACCACATGTTGACAATGTTGTCTTGGATCTTTTCTCAGATATCATTAAAAATGGGACTGCTAGGCACTATCTCCCAAAGTTGTATGAGGATTCTACTTATGAAATCCCGTATGAATTGGTACTTAGCAGGCACTCCATAAACACTGGTTTCTCTTTTTCAGTCCCATTAGGAATGAATGATTGCCCTAGACATGAGGATCTTGGATTATTCTCTACAGCACATGTTTCTTGATTGCTTAAAGACTGTCCATAGGGTACTGCAATGATTGCATGAGCCTCAAAACTGAAGTCTTTGATAAAGAAGAAAAATATTTCTGATTCTAACAATGACAGAGAAAATGCCCATTTCTTATATTTCAAAATATTGCCCGGTTATTCATAACATGTCAAGATTACTGTATTAGTCCATTCTAATGCTGCTGATAATTACATACCCAAGACTGGGTAATTTATAAAGGAAAGCAGTTTAATTGACTCACAGTTCAGCATGGCTGGGGAGACCTCAGGAAACTTACAATCATGGCGGAAGGGGAAACAAATGCATTCTTATTTGCATGGTGGCAGCAAGGAGAAGTATAAGCAAAAGGGGTAAAAGCCTCTTGTAAAGCCATCACAT
Source organism: Cheracebus regulus (assembly GCA_963574635.1). NCBI lineage: Eukaryota > Metazoa > Chordata > Mammalia > Primates > Pitheciidae > Cheracebus > Cheracebus regulus. The sequence continues at coordinate 62,649 of CAUYQU010102287.1, read as the reverse complement.
CTTATGAGTACTCACTATCATGAGAAGAGCAGCATGGGGATACCCGCCTTCATGATTCAATTACCTCCCACCAGGTCCCTTCCATGACAGGTGGGGATTATGGGAACTACAATTCAAGATGAGATTTGGGTGGGGACAGAGCCAAACCATATCAATTATGCACATGTTTTATTGACTATTTGAAGAGTAAATATCACTTTTTTTAACTTTCATTAGCATAATTTTTATTCGCTATTAGCTGTTCCAGTGTTAAAATTAATTATAGTTGGATTTCTCAAGGTCTCATATATTTAAGATTTTATTAATTTGAAGAAAGCACTCTATGAAGAAACATGAAAATTTAGTGTAATGTTTGCTTAGGTATCTATCTTTCCCACATATTCATTAGCATTAACCATAAACTTTTTAAAAGTTTCCAATTATATTCATATAGTAAAAGATATCTGTTACAATTTTTAACCTTCATGATGTAGTGCAGAAAGATATTTCACATTTCTAGTTGATCGTCCAAAATAAACAGGTTAGTGAATTCTGGGAGCATTGCCCATTTCATGGAAGACTTATAGCTAAAGGGGCATACCAGCAGCAATATCACAGAACATTAACAATTTTGTGTATTTAGAAAGGTAACTACAGAGTGAAAAGACTTAATGACAAAGGAATATCTGATGTTGTTGTACATGTATGATAAGAATTATTTTCTGTTTTTCTTTCTCCAGTGGATTGAATTTGATGAGACTTGGCAAACCAACCATTCACCTGGGCAAGACTGCCAAAATTCAAACTTGAATTTTAAGCTAATTCGGACCAATCAATGGTATTGGGAAAAAAAGCTAGAGATGTTTTTGGCAATACACAGGCAGCAGGGGGAAAAAGCTTGGAGAGTTTGAAACATTTATTTTGAAAAATTTATTTATTTTCTTTTTCTCTTTCTTTTCTTTGTGTATGTTTTTGTTTTTGTTTTGAGACAAGGTCTCACTCCAGGCTGGAGTGCAGTGGTGCAATCACAGCTCACTGCAGCCTTGACCTCTCCAGGCTCAGGTGATCCTCCCACCTCAGCCTCCCAGGCAGCTGGAACTACAGTGTGCATCACCGTGCCTGGCTAATTTTTTGTACTTTTTGTAGAGATGAGGTTTCAACAGGTTGCCTATACTGGTCTCAAACTCCTAGGCTCAAGATGTCCACCTGCCTCGGCCTCCCAAAGTGCTGGGATTACTGACATGAGCCACTGTGCCCAGCCTTGAAAATTTCTACCTATTTATACTTTTAAGTTCAGAGACTAGTAGCTTTTGAGAAGGTGACAGTTTATAAGATTTCACTTAGAACCAACATTGCCTGGATTTAACTTTTCCAAAATGACTTATTACTTAGTAGGTCTGCCATTTCTATTTATAGAGATAGGCTTTAATTCACACAATTTGGTCATTAAAAATCTAACTATGTGTCATGTACCCTGCTGGGCAATCTTCAGAAGTGTAGGAACTCTTTCATCTTAGCATTCAATCTAACTTCTAAAATAACCAAAATGGGGGAAAGAAAGCCATTGTGATATACTCTACTGTGGCCTAACAGGGAGTAGAGAAGACATAACAAAGAGGGATTAAGAACTTTCACATGTCGCTTGGTACACTGAGTTAAAATTCTGAGTTATGATTATGTGAATTATTTCTCTACCTGTGTTGCATATCTACATATATATGTGTATGTTCTTTCAACACGTTAATATGCATTGGTTGTTATCCATGCAGAACACTGACTGCTTCTCGAACATTAGCTTGGGGAGCTTGCTAATGATTCAGTAGTTCTTAGGTCAGGTCTCAGAATTTGCATTGTTAACAAGTTCCACATGTTGCAGATGCTGGTCCTTGGACCATACCTTGTGTGTCATTAACGTAGAAGCTTATTTATGCATATGTTTGCATACTATTGGATTTTTTTAATGGAAGACTTCTGTGACACATTGAAGTCATTTTTCTATAGTTGATAAATTGATAGATTAGTTTTGTTTTATCTTCATTATTAGGTGCATATTTTGATGTGGATATTTTGATGAAGTAAGAAAGTAAATTCAGGTCATACATTTATCATGGAGATGTCTGCACTTGTACACTTAATTTGCTGAGTAGAAAGGGGTGTGAGAAGCAAAATTTATATTGCCTGTGCCTTGCTGATCACTACTGGTCAGTTAATGAGATGATGCATTATTTTTGTTTCTTTTAATAAGATAGGCAGGAGGAAAAAATATTTTATTTATATAAGGTAGAAAATCTAGTGCTGTGAATCAGTTTCAAGGTGCCATTAGATTAAAATGGGGCAGTCCAAATGTACTCTGAAATAACATTTATTTATTTAAGATCTTGAGTTAAGCCATTAAACAATATGGTTAGACATTCTAAACTCTAGTAGGTACCTATCATTTTCTTTATTTCCCTCCTGACCTCACTCCCATTTCAGTTCAACACTAACAAGAAAGAGGGGCTGTAATATTAATCAAGGACAACCTGGGTTCCAAGGTCACAATCAGGTCACAATTCCAGGGGAATAGACTTTCTAAAGTAGGAACCGCAAGATTGTAGAGACTATAAATAGAATCAGACTAGGGAACATACACTGTTTCTTACACTGGAGAGGTTGGGACACCTTGGTCTTGTGAGGTTCAGTAAAACGTGGTTTGAGAACAATTGCATTGTCTTTGAAATGACATCACTTAAGCAATAACTTTGAGCTAATAGCTCTGTGCATATAAGCAGAAATTCGGGATAAAATAGTGTGGCGTACTTAGTTATAAAATTATGAGCAAAGACATCTAGATTATGTTTATATTAGTTTATTTTAGATTATAGTTGACATAAAAATAAAATTAAGGGCATAATTTTTGTAGAAAACTTTCAGACATCTGATAATAAATCTACAGACTTCCAGAAGCCCAGCTTGAAAATCACGTTCTGGTGAGTCTTTGGATCACATTTTCCTTTTGGATTGATTCTGCATTTCCCTTCTCATGGGACTGTTATGATAAGAAGCCTGGTTTTTCTCTCTTCTGAAAGAGGCATGTCTGTATCTGGCCCTTTCTCCTCCAACTTTAGAAGGTTATTTGGAAATGGGCTCAAGGAAAACAGGAGCAGAAGACACAGGCCAGCTCTGTCCTAGGCTATAGGAAGTAATCTTTTCCCTTGGGTTTATCTCTTCCTGCCTTTTACTGATCAACCTTGAAGGCCGTGATCAGATGACAAGCCAAGGGAGAAAGCCTAAGCAGAATGGTTCAATTATTTTTAGTTCAGGAAAAAGGATCTCTCAGTCTTACCTGGGGTCTGAGTCTGATCACAAAGGTAGGAGAATAGACAGGGATTTCAGACTCAAGATCAATTTGATATTTTAAAGAGAGAGAGAGAGTGTGTGTGTGTGTGCGTGTGTAAAAGGTACTCTCTGGAAATCTGGCATAATGGAATGTGCCTGCAAATCCTGGTGATGCTCGTTTTGGTAAATAAAACTCAAGGATCTATCCATGAAGGTAGTTCCCTGACACAGAGCTAGGGCTAGATGACTACCCTACCTTCTGCTCCCATTGTGGAAGTATCATAGAAGTACTTTCCATTTTTCTATTTTTAAAAACTCAAACGTTTAACATGTTGGTTTGCTGACAAGCCAGCCAGTTTTCCAAATTGTTCATTTTATGTGAGCTGAGTTGTATCCATTGTGGATTGAATGAGGAGTCAATGAATGGTTTGGGAGGATGTGCCAAGACATGAAAATTTGGTCAGGATTATCATTAAAAACAAGAGAATCTTTGAAACACTGGACATTGTTTCAACTGAAACTACAATTATGAAAGAATGTAACTGCAACATTATGGCACTGCAGTCAAAGAACAGTCAATGAATATTTGAATATTTACTCAACTCATCTTTATATTATATTGTCTAAAAACCTGAGTTTATGAGCGATTTCTTGATGTAGTTAATACAGTGTTTTTACAACATATCTTTTTTCTTATCTAGATTATTTACAAGTGCCATTTGGAGTAACTCTTTTTTAAGAGAGCTACATAGTACTCTTTTTCTACTTGAAGAATCTCATACCTTGGAATCATGACTTGAATATTTTTGATCTCATTTTCCTAATGTTGATGATACCAATGACCTTTTCTTGGTTTTCAACAGGTGATAAGGCCACTTTTTTGCCTTCCTCTTTATCACCTAATTTCTAAATGCAGATTAAAATTTGGTTTATAGCATTTGTTCCTTAAGTAATTTCCATTTATAGGAGATAGCTTTTCATTTTAATTTTTCAATAAAATATATTTTTAAGTTGCTAGTTTCTTTGGAGTTTTTGTTGTTGTTATCTAAATTGAAACTATGGAATCACTCATTATATATGGTAATAAATTAATACTAAACTCAGTTTGAGTAATTACCCTTACATCTTTCACAGATGGAAGGGCGGTTCACCAGAAATTCTCAAGGTATTTTACAATGGAGGTTTTGAGGCACACGGTTAATGATTATGTCTTCACCAAAGTGTTTGCAAGACTGTGTACAGATGTGGACACCGGAAAATATATGTTTAATTTAATTTATGCACTTTGTATAGAAAGTAAAATTATATGTCACCTTCACCCAGATAGCTGTCAATATTAATTATAAAGTCAGATTTTAACTTGCCCGTATGCACAGAATTGGCAGTTCTAATTGGTCTGCCATAAACTATTGGGAAATGGATGAGTACATTCAAAATGTTTATGGATGAAAAATTCAGAATATTACTCTAAGCTTTGCCAGAAGTTGTAGATCTCTCTGGAAATTTTTGGACTAATTTAAGAGGGTAACTTGCATTTTTCTTTAGCCCGTTAAGCAGTGGGAATATTATGCTGCCTATTTCAAAATTGTGTAGTTTATTACCATTTTAAAAATCAAATTATTTTTAAATTAATGTGCTAATTTATTTATTTTTCCGAGTTTAAGCAAAAGAAAAATAAGACTGCAAGCCCACATGGGTTCTCAGGCTTACCCAACTTGTCCTCTCATGGATGATCTCAATGCAATTGGCTGGAATGTCATGCATTCCACCTTCCCCACAGAAGCAGCCAAAGAACAAAATCACTGTCTCAGGAGACAAGCTTGAATCACATCCCACAACGTCCTCCTAAAAACGTGTCCTGAGTTCTTTTTGAGTAATGGAAAGAGAAATCAGGCACAGCCTCACACACTCCTGATTTGGGTTCTAAAATGATGAAATGAATGAGGATAAAGGAGCCTCTGACACTTCCCTCAGTCATGAGCACTGACCTGTCATACATCTGTTGAAGTTACACTGAAATAAACCCAGAGACTTAATATCTTTGAGGTAATAGAGAACTCTTCTTTCAGCTGGACTTAAAGAAATGAATTAAGGCTTGTCAGTGTGAGTTTTTAAACAGACACAACTCCAGTTTAAACTTTCACACTGGAAGATAGATGGATATCCAGTATCATAGGTTCAGAAAGGAGTAGTCATTGGTTGTAAGAGCAAATGAGATAGAAAAAATGATAAAGGAGCTCCAGGGACATCCACCGATTGGACTCCTCTTTCAAACTCTTTCCCTCTGTGTGACCTGGAGACTCATCCACAGCTGTGTCTCCTGGTGCAGTTCCTGCCCTTTCTCCTCTCTTCCATCATGACAGCCTTTGCCAGCTGTTTTAGAAAAGTTTCCATCCCAGTTGCTGTTTTTTAAATGCCTGTACTAACTTCGATATTGTTTTGTATTTTTCCCCCAATGGGTATGAAGAGTTCTAATTCTGTGTAAGCAAAATGATAAAATAGAATCTTCACTGGGGGAAAAAAAATGTTTTGCAACAGAAATACCACATGCCACACCGATACCCTTCTCTAGGGTGTTGAGGACCTGGTCTGGCTAGCATCATTGAATTAAGATTCCCATTCAACAGAATTTTGAACCCAACAGTCAGATAGACACCACTCAGTTGAGGGGTTGATACATAACAATATCTGGAGGAATTATTTAAATCATGACTTTATAAAAAAGAAAATATATAAATTAGAACACGCTGTGGAATTCAACTGATATGTTTCATGATAGAGGCCTATAAATATATAAACAGCTGTCTCATATGACAATCACAGGTTCTCACGAAGAAAAATCTTGATACATTTAAGAAGTTCAGGTAGATGTAACTTCCCCACCTCTCACAAAACACACAAAAAAAGTTGACTGATAAAGTCTGGCCAGAAAGGTGAAAAAAGAGGAAATTTAAAAAGTTGTCAGTTTTTTAGGCTGGGTGCAGTGGCTCGTAGCTGTAATCCCAGCACTTCGGGAGGCTGCAGCAAGGACTGTGTGAGGCCGAGTTCGAGACCAGACTGGACAACATACTGAGATACTGTCTCTACAAAAAAATTATTTAAAAATTAGCTGGACATGATGGCACATGCCTGGAGTTCCACCTGCTTGGGAGGGTGAGGTAGAAAGATTGCTTGAGTTCAGGAGGTCAAGGCTTCAGTGAGTGATACCCTCCAGCCTGGATGACAGAGCAAGACACTGTCTCCAAGGGAAAAAAAAACAAAAAACAAAACTCATTTTTTAAAAGGAGGGAATGAACAAGTAGGGCTATTGAAAAGTCATGTAAAATGAGCACCAAAAAGTAACAGTTGAATATGAAAACATTCCCTGAAAGGCTCATCCCATTTTGGGTCACCTCTGAAGCCTGGAGTTACCTCTGATGGGGTTTGATGGTCCCTGGCCTTACTGCCAGCACTGAGGCCTCTGGTCTCTCTCCACCACCAGGAAGCTCTCTCAGTGCCAGCCTCGTGACAGCTCCTTGAAAACAAAGCCACTTAGACACTCTGTCACCCGAGCTTACGTGCCTGAGATTCACGGACCCGCTGTTTTGTGCTGATCCTGTGCTCTGAAAACCTCCCTCCCTGCAGCCTGGCTGGGATCACACTGCTTTTCTGACTGCATGGCTGTCTTGATCTGTTAACAGCTCTCTGTCCCACTCTCTGTGCCAATTTGGAGGCAGCCATGGCCGGGATTTTTCTTATGGCTGCTCTGCTGGTTGTGATTCTTGTCTATACCTCCCTGCCAGGGATATGTGTTTCATGAGGTTCTCCTTGACTTGGTGAGAAACCAGAAACTGTAATAATGAGCAGGCAAGAGCTGTACTGGCTTCCGGAGAACCTCCACACCTGGTGTCTTTCACAAGGTAATGTGATGTGCCCTTGTGCCGGCTGCCATGCAGAGGGAAGGAAGGCTGGGAGCTTCTTGCTTGCATGACCCAGCCCTGCCTGGCCAGGACCATTCTAACAGCCTACATGGGCATCCTAGAGGCTGTGTAACAATCAAGACCTTCACCATTTCCATGTGGCTATTCCTAGCAGCATTTATCAACTGTCAAAATTTCAAAACTCTGAACTGAGCTCCAAGAAACAGACCTGCATTAAGCAAGTCTGCAGCAAGGATCTGAGTGCAAGTGGTTTATTTGGGAGGTGCCCCCAGGAAGCATTGTTTCATAATCCCACTGGAAAAGTCTAGGAGCCAGAGTAGATTATGAGATTCAGAATTAGCCCACCTGGTGGGGAGAGCTACACCACCTCACCTCCTCTCCGTCATTGCTGGAGAGCTGCTGGGTAGGGGGAGGGCACCTCTCTAGCACTTACAGCCTACTTTGGGGTGGGCAAAGTGAGCTCTGGCAGCTGGAGGAAGCACTTAGGCACCAACAGGCAGATGTTAGCAGTTGGAGGTCAGACATGGGGGCACTAGAAGCCTCTGTAAGTCCTCTGAGCTCTCCTTCCCCACACTGCCATCCACTGTAGTCTTCAGAGAGCCTTGTTTACATCACGGGACAGGACAGGGCTCATTTTGGACCCACTCAGAGCTGGAGGCCTGGGAGGGTTAGGCACTGACGCATGAGCTGTTGCTGGCCCCTTACAGCCCTATGTGGTGTAGGGGTGTAACCAGCACACGTGGCCCAGGTCAGGCCAGTCAGGACAATAGCTTTTCAACATACTGTTGGGGTGCCCTACAATGAAACCCATGTTCCTGAAGCTGAAGTCGGCCTCAGCTCCTTCCTTAGCATAGCCTTCTAGATTTGGGAACGTCACTGATGTTTCTGTAAGTCTCCGACAACAGGCCTTCCCATTAGGTTGTAGCAGGAGTGATCTGTTGGTCAGCTCACAGGTGCTGCGTGTGGGTTTGAGCTTTGTTTAGCAGATTCCTGACACAAGGAGGTCACACACACTGATGGAGAAGTAGTGCATCGAGTGGAGGCTGCACTTAAGAGATGTTCAGAGCCGTGGCTGGTTTCCGGTTTCCGGCTCCCAATGCTCCTGTGTTTGTGGAGCTGTGACACAAAGATGGCGCTCAAAGTCTTAGGATGAGGGTGTGGTCTCCAGGTAATAGGGAGAACCACGCTCCCTTTATTTCAGCTTCTGTAGCCTCCAGACAAGGCGTCATTGTTTTTTAATTAATCAATCAATCAGCCTAGTAACAAATGTTAATTAGGCAGCCCCTTTGCCAAGCAAAGTGGCAGATGCTGAAGGAAATGCACAGATGTTGGAAAGGGCTCTTGCCTTTGGCAAATTTGCAGGCTAGATGAAGAGACGAAATTTATAATGTGTGACTCTAAGGTAGTGTGACTTAATTTTTAAAACAAACATGCAGAATTTTTACATGGCTAATTCTCCCTCATACGTTCCTACATTAAATATTATCGTTTCCAGTTATGTAATGTTTATATTACAGTTACGCGGCTTTGCACTGTGACATGTTTGTGGTAAGCACAGTGGACAGCCGAAATGTCAAAATCAGATGATTTTTCCCAGCCACCACACAACCAGAGGTTATCCTCCTTGATCACTACATGGTGAGGCAGCCTTTTAATTGCACGCACACGGAGTCTAAAGACAAGGTTAGGCAAAATGCTGATGACGCTAAACCAGGAACAGGGCATGGAGACAAATTTATTTTGCCGTTATTGAACGCTATATCTTGAGCTTGTATAGAACAGAGGATTTTATTCTTCCAAAAGCCTAATTTATGATGATTCTTTCTGTATACAGACGGGAGCTTACTTCTAGAGACACAAAGTACTCATGTGAGCTAAGTAAATTATATGTATTTTCTTTTAGCCTCACGTGACTCTATTGGGTAAACTTTACTCTCCTCCCCTTTCCAGATGAGGAGACTGTGGTTCCAAGAGCTTAGGGAGTTGCCCAATATCGCACACCCAGAAGTCAAGGCAGGTTTGAATGCTGGTCGCTGGGACTCCCTGGTCACATGATCTACTGCCTTCACCTAGTGAGATGTCTCCAGTCAGCTAGGGTTACTGTTCGCATAGGCCTCTCTCTTATTTAGTAGAAAAGGAGAACCATGTCAAAAGCCTCATCAGGTGTCAAAAGCCTCATCAGGATTTTGCTCCCAGGAGAATCACGGAAGATGCCTAGCCGGGGCTGGGTGGGGGCCCTGGCGGGGGCTGCCATCATACTTAGTCGCTCTACCCAGATACACGGGCCGAAGTAACATTATCCCTGGAGAGTAACAGCCAAATCTGTGCTATCAATGTAGATTCAAAAATCCAAGTGTGATTCTTGACATGAGAGATCGAGAGCAGGGGAAAGGATGAGAGATGTCTAATGAAAGAGCCAGCGCTGCGTCAATTCCACTTAGGAAGAATCCAAAGAAGTCCTTTCTTGTGTCTGCATTGTCATCCACTCTCCCCCTGCTGTGCTGGCTTTCTTTTCCACTACCCCTTCCCCTCAATATGCATCTCCACTTCTTTCTCCTCTTTTGTTCAGTTTAGCAGGAAAGATCTTTGCAGCAGAAGGAATGGGCGCCTTTAGCAAGCTCAGATATCAAATAATTTTTCACCTTCCTGTAATTGAAATCACAAGATCAGGATTTTCTTCCCTCCGGCGGGCTCCTCTCTTGTTCTCCAGGATCACAGGTGGAGCCGGGTGAGGGTGCTATTGACTTCCCCACTGCTTGTCATGTGGCGAACGGACGCACCAGCCAGGAAGGGATCTGACTCTCAGATGAAATCTTTTATCCTCAAAGGGGCTTCCTGCAAAGGAAACCATTAGTGTTTTGCTATTGGGTTTCTACTCCCCATGGTGTCTAAGAAACCATTCATTTAATTTTGTGACATTTTGAGTGGATTTGGAGAGCTAAGCCCATTTGAAAAGGCCTGTTCCTGTCGAGGAGCACAGAGGGAATGCAAATAGAATCCAAATGGCCAAACTACCAGCAGCTGATTGTGGCCAGCCTGGCCCTGGAGCATTTCTGCACCTCTCTTCTGCCTTCTGGACATACATCGTGGGCTCCTGAGTCCATTCAGCAAGACCGAACCCAGCACCTCGCTTGTCATGCCAGGATGGACTCCAGAACACAAGAAAACTGGCTTGAAGTTCGGCAGCAGAGACATTGTAAAAAATTAAGCCTCGTATTGTAAAGGGAGCCCGGCTGTATTCCTAAGCCCTTTCTGGAAGATGGAGCGAAGAAAGGTGTCAAGGTGGTTGGGAGCAAGTGCTCCGGGGTCTGGTGAGCCTGGCTGGAGGGTCAGTTCTGTCCTGCCCTGGCTGTGTGACCTGGGCAAGGTCACGGCCATGCCATTGAAAAATGCAGGGATTACCTGCTCTGAGGGGTTGTTTGAGACCAGAGATCAGATAACTTATTAACATATTTTCAGCACAGTGCTGGTACATAGTAAAACCACATGCCGTGGTAGATGTCACTGATACTATTTCCAAGATTGCTCTTACTTTTTTGCTAGTTCTTGACAATGATTTGTCCCATGTCCCTTCTTTTCCTAGACCAACACTATCCAAGAAATATGTAATGCAAGCCACATATGTAATTGTAAGTTCTCTAGTAGCCACACTAAAAAGTAAGAAGAAACAGGTAAAATTAATTTTTATAACATATTTAAAGTTCCCAAAGAAAAATAGTGTCATTTCAGTATGTAATCAGTATAAAAATTATTAATGAGATACTTTCTTTTCTTTTTCTTTTTTTCTTTCTAGGCCTTTGGAATCTGCATGTACATTATACACACAAAGCATCTTGATTCGGATGAGCCTCATTTTGACTCCTTAGTAGCCACAGGGAGCTAGTGGCTCTGCTATTGGGCAGTGCTGACCTGGGCTTTGGAACCAGTAGCACAGGAAATATATCTCTCTCGACAATTGTAAAAAAAGAAAATCTAATGCAAAACCACTAAAGACAATGCTTTGATGATTTCATTTTTTTAATTATACAGTTTTTGTTTTTTTTTGAGTCAATTTTTTCCTAGATGTTAGTTTATTCCATTGAGATTTTCAAATTATGTATTTAATGTTTGACAGATTATTCTCTTTTAATCTGAAAAACTCTTATGCTTGTGGTTATGTCCTATTTTCCATTCCTAATTTTATAAGACTGAGAGATGTTATGGCTGCACACCCTAACAATACGTTACCGAAGATAATATACACAAGTCTCTTTTGGGGGCACCAATTATGAATTTTTATTTTAACACAGCCTAGGAAGTGTTCTTTGTGTTTGGAACCAGAATACTACAGTAGGTAGCTAATCAGGTATGGACAGGGCAGCAATGGGTTCCCCCCCGCCCTCACCACCCCAACCAGGAGTGTTGAGTGACCATCAGGTGATGGTCAGGCAGTTGTTAACTGTCTCTCTAAAGTAATAATTGGTCACAGCTGGTGCCAGGGAAAGGCCATCTCCTAATAGATAGAAAACACCTGAAACTGGTGATCAGCCACTTCCTGATAAGATCTCAGGAATTGGGAGATGTAATGCTAGACTCTGGAAGTATGCCAACATATAAAACCCCAACTCAAGAAGCCAAAATGCATGCTTGTCTTTCAAGTCACCAGCTTGGCCCTCCTCCAAGTATACTTTTCTTTCTTTCATTCCTGCTCTAAAGCGTTTTAATAAATGTTCACTCCTGTTCTAAAATGTGTCATGGTCTCTTCTCCCTTATGCCCCTCCGACTAATTCTTTCTTCTGAGGAGGCAAGAATTGAGGTTGCTGCAGACCTGTATGTATATGGATATTCTCCACTGGTAACAAGGAAGTTATTGCTAACACTGGTGAGAGCAGATCTGGAGGCAGAGCAGAAACAGAAGCCACACTACAGTGGGTTGAAGAAAGCAAGAAAACCAAGGATGTGGACATGTAGACTATTCTGAAAAGAGGCCCCAAAGAGAAGAAATTAATGGGTAGCTGGAAGCAAGAGGCAGTGCATTCATTTGTTTTCATGCTGCTGATAAAGACATACCCGAGACTGGACAATTTACAAAAGAAAGAGGTTTAACTGGACTTACAGTTTCACATGGCTGGGGAAGCCTCACAATCATTGTGGAAGGCAAGGAGGAGCAAGTCACATCTTACATGGATGGCAGCAGGCAAAGAGAGAGCTTGTGCAGGGAGACTCCTGTTTTTCACAAGTATCAGATCTCATGAGACTTATTCACTCTCATGAGAACAGCATAGGAAACCTCTGACCTAGTGATTCAATTACTTCCCACTAGATCCCTCCCACAACACCTAGGAACTCAAGATGAAATTTGGGTGGGGACATAGACAAACCAGGTCAAGCAGAGCTCAAGATTAAGGAGAGACCAGCTACTGGGTAGGCGGGCTGGTACCCATACTGATCCTTGTCCACCCAGGTATATGCTCCCACAGAAAAACCTACCTAACCGCAGACCAAGGAGATAACCCCTGACCTAAACCTGCACCATAGCATGTGCTTCTCTTTTGCAGTTTTTAAATAGTTCCAGTGACGTACTTCTTTTGTACTCATTATGTATGGTCTCTCTCTTTCACTAGACCCAAAGTTCCATGAAGATATGAATCATGCCAATATATTTTCTCATGCCTGTTCTAGCAGCTGGCACATAGTAGGTTCCCAGTAAATATTTCTTGGGTGAAAAGATGCAAAAATGCATTTCAGCTTTGATTTTTTGTTAGAAAGTTGATAACTGTAGGGTGTGGGGCTATTACCAGCAGCTAGGAAGAGGTTGAAGTTACAATACAAAGAGTGTAATTATAACAAGATCCTTCACAAAATGGGATTAAATGGGTCTCAGAATAAATATAAAAGGCTAATTATGGAGGAGGATGAAGAAAAGAGATACCTATTATATCTCTTGCAGAACATTACAATATTAATATGTGGGTTTGTATACAGAAATTTAGGGTCATCATTTCCTGACAACCCTAACCATCCTGCAAGGTGAGATGGAAGCTGATGTTCTGAGAGGAGGCCAAGGGGAATAGTGAGGGCTTGGGACAGCAGTCACTGAAGGGAAGGCAGAAAAGGAAAGAAAACATAAGGACAAGTAAAAGGACCAGGGACAGGCCTGAAAGGATTCAGTAGAGGCTGGAAAGCAAGGGTGGGGTGGTCTGTAGACCCTCAGCAGCCCTGTTGTAGGAGAAAGTGTGTTATGGAAATATTCTGGGAAAGGTTTCAGAAGGTCATGGGAAGGGTGTATTAGTTTTCATGCTGCAATGAAGAAATACCAGAGACTGGATAATTTATAAAGGAAAGAGGTTTTTTTGGTTGTTTGTTTTTTGTTTTTGGAGTTTTGCTCTTTGGCCAAGGCTAGAGTGCAGTGGTGTGATGTCGACTCACTGTAACCTCCACCTTCCGGTTTCAAGCAATTCTCCTGCCTCAGTCTCCAGAGTAGCTGGGATTACAGGTGTCCACCACCACGCCTGGCTAATTTTTGTATTTTTAATAGAGACGGTGTTTTTACCATGTTGGCCAGGCTGGTCTTGAACTCCTGATCTTCTGATCTGCCCACTTTGACCTCCCAAAGTGCTAGGATTACAGGCATGAGCCACTGTGCCCAGCCCAGAAAGAGCTTTAATTGACTCACAGTTACACATCACTAGGGAGGCCTCAGGAAACTTACAATCATGGTGAAAGGCAAAGAAGAAACAGGCACTAGCAGTTGGAAGCTGTTTTTCACAGGGTGGCAGGATGAAGTGAATGCAAGCAAGGAAATGCCTGATGCTTATAAAGCCACCAGATCTCGTGTGACTCACTTATCATGAGAACAGCATGAGGGAACCACCTCCATGATTCAACTATCTCCACCTAGTCCCACCCTTGACACGTGGGGGTTACATTTCAAGGTGAGATTTAGTGGGGACACAAACCCAAACAGTATCAGAAAGGAAGGCTAAGGGAGGGAAGATGCTGACACAGGAACTGCTGAGAGGATTTAGGGATTTAGGGGACATCTCTCATGTGAGGACTAAGCAGGTAAGAAAGTAGCACCAGGAGGCTTCTGGTCATAGGAAGCATCATGGAAGAGAAGGCTGTGGGTCTGAGAGCTGGAGATCAGAGTTTACCCTTTCAGAGGTGGGGTCGTTTCAGGTGAAGGCTGGGTCCACACACTGTATGTGGCTAAGCCCGTGGAAGTTAGGATGAGGTTTAGAATGGTTATCCTCCCAGACACTGGTGGCTCTGGCAAGCCTTAGACCATGCACTGGAGAAGAAGACTTGGTTTCACGTTTTGATCACCATGGCGGTGGGGAAGGGACAGTTGATATTCAACAGAAACAAGACGGGCTGGAGCCAGAGGGAAGGACCAACCTCGACGTGGAGAGAGATTCCTGAGGATGGAGAGCAGGTAGAGTGGCAGGCACTTTGACAAACCAGGGGACTACAGATCCTGGCTTTGAAGCTAATGTCTGGAAAGTCATGAAGACTCATGCAGGAGCCCTCTGAAGCACCCTCCCTGAGTGGTGGTTCTCAGATGGAGATGCTGTGTTTCTTTCAGCCATGCCTTCTCAGCCACTGAAAACCATCCCTCTGTCTCTCCCATGCCTCAACCAACAGGAAGCTCTATTGAGACTTATAAGCCCAGAGACCATCTGGTTTGGTTAGGGACTAGAGAGTCTTAGAGCCCAGGAACTAAGATGTGGAATGGAAAGATGGAAAAATCATAGTCAGAACTACCTCCTTGAAGTTGCTTCCAAAAACCAATGTGCTAAAAACTTTATAGTAAAAATGCCCACATCATTTCTCCATCTGTGGAATGTTTGTGAAAATAAACATCAGTTTGTTCTCATCATAACTCTAGGGAGTCGTCACTTATGTTGGATTTTGTGTTAATAAGCTCATGAAGATCAGGATCATAAAATGCACCCATGCTACTTAGAAAACATTATGAGTCTGAATTTCTCCTTGTCCCTTATTTTCCCCAGGAACATTTTTGAGCCATATTTTGTCATTAGCCCCACTAACTGCCTGTCAATCTCCAATCCATAACCCCAGACCACAAGCTCATGTGATTCAGGTGAGAGGGCCCAGGCAGGTGCACAGGAGTCTGCAGTAAAGTTGGTGCCTGCCCTTCAATTATCTGCTCACTCTTGGGAAAGTAAGAGAACTTTGCAAGCTTAGCAAGTGTTCGAGCTTACCTGAGAGTGATAAAAATCTTAAGGAAAAAAACTATTTGGGATATAGACTAAAATATCTTCAGATTAATCAGATATGCACCATAGGCTTGGACAGCCTGTCAGCCAATGACTAGGAGATATGAAAGATCCAAAAGTAACTTTGGAGGAGAATTGAGGGACTTAAGGGACACAGTCTGCTTTCTCTAAAGGAGCTGGTTTCAGGACTGCAGGGTCATTTCTCCAGCGAGTGTACGATTCCTCCAACTGTTTCATGAATACAGGAGAAGGAAGTGGTCCACTGGGGTCTTCAGGAACCTGAGATGTGGTCTGGCCCTGTCATTACTTAGCAACTATCTTGACATTCTGGCCCTAACTTCCCCATATGAAAAATGGTGCTGATAGTCAAAACTGATGCCTTCAAACTGTGTTCCAGTTGGAAAGCTGAGGGGTGTCTCAGCACATCTCATGGCTCTTGTTCTCATGTGCTTGGCCTTCAGATTCTTGACCTCATGACACCAGCTTTGATGCCTGTCTTTGGGGACTCACTGGAATCTTCACCTTGTCTCTCGTACCTTGTTGTACCACTCAGCTCTTGCCTGTGTTCATTCTCTCAACATGAGGATCCCTACCAGCCTCCAGAAACTGGATCCCTCTTCATTTTACAAACAACCCCCAAGTCCATGGAGGGGTACCCAATTGGGAACTGGACCCTACCCCAGGCATCACCTTGCCTCTAGCAGATGTTCACCTTTAGTGCCACACCATAACAGATTCCAGAGCATCTGCGAGCCAAGTCCCAGTGCCTGGCTGGGTTCACAAGGGCCTCAGCTGAGAATTGTATGATGACCGAGATCCAGGAGCCAAGCCCTCTGACATCTCATTGCTCGCAATCATGTTTCAGCCAGGAGATGTGCTTTGAATCTCTTTCTCTAAGAACTGCCATGTATGTTTGTGCATTGCACACCTGTGCAGGACGCTTTCCAAGATCTATGATGCAAAAAGTGTCCCTGGGACCGCTGTGGGGGATAACTTTGCATGGCCATACATGGCAGACTGCCCATTATTACTTCTGGAACAGAGTGTTTCCTGGGCTGTTGGAAAAAGAACCCAGTGTTATTAGGAAGACAGATAACTGGATACGTAGGAGCTGGACCTTCTTAATGGCTTACAGGCATGACCTTAAATGATCCAGTATGTTGTGACAACATGATTTTATTACTAATCCTTGAATTTAGCTACTGCCAGGTGAGGTGGGCCATGTCCTTCAAGGGGTTTAACTGTGACACTATTAATTGCTTGACATCCCAAGCCACTGAGCAAAAGATTCATGACATGAATCAGAACACCAAAGAGAGACTCAGAATCCTAAGAAACCCTCTGGACTGAGATGCTTTCAGCCTTTCAGACTGTATAATAGCTGATGGTAATGATCCAGGGGGAGCAGCTGACACATGGTGACTCAAAACAGCTCTGGGCCGAGATCCAACCAGTGGCAGAGAGCATGGAGAGCTGACTGTCCAGAATGGAAGGCTCAATCTCCCAAGAGGAGACACTGGTACTCAAGGACTATGGCAGTGCCTCAATACTATCCACATTCCAAGTTTTTTAATCTGGGCCATGGAAGTGCTACCAGCCCTACATCCAACATGACACCTTTCAGTTCTGGTTTCTTCATGACCCAAAGGAGGGTAGAGATATTCATCTGTTTGTACACTGACCGGTTCCAAGCCCTGGTACACAGCAGATACTCCATAAGTATTTGTTGAATGAATAAATAAATACTCAGCCATAAGTCAATGATGAGCCCTGGATTCCTAAAGAATTTATGCATCTATTTCTGATGTCTGAAAATGTCCTAAAATCCTTAGGACATGATACACACTCTTGGGGAGCTGACCTTTCCCATAACCAAGACAACCTCAATCTGTCCTCAACACTGGTCATGCATCTGCACCAAATTTAACTCCTCTATTCATTACAGAGATCAGAGTCCATAGACAATGCAACCCCTTTATCTATAACCAGGACCACCTACTTCCACAATTCTATTTCTGGTTTTGGAAAACGTTACCCAGAGCTGTCCATTTCTGACCCCAATGGTCTACTTCCCAGTGCCACATCGAGTCCATCAATAGGTCTATTGATTACCCTCAACACAGACACAGCACCAAATGAATCCTCCAGCACTAAAGACATGGTACATGGAAATTCAGTCCTTATCTCTGTGTAAGGCTGAATAAAGTTTCCCAAAGTTATTTCTGCCATAATTTCTGGAGACAACGAATGTTTCCTTACATGGCCAAAGGGGCTTGGCAGATATGTTTAGGTTAAATCTCTGGAGATGAGGAGGTTATTCTGGATAATCTCAGTAAACCCAATATAATCACAAGGGTTTTTATAAGATGAAAACAGAGGGAGATTAGACTAAGAAGAAGAAGAGGCGATGTGAAGACAGAAGCAGAGATAGGTGGGATGCAGACACAAGCCGAAGAATGTCAGCAGATAGCAAAAGCTGGGAGAGGCAAGGAACAGATTTTCCCTCAGAGCCTCCAGGAGGAACCAGCCCTTCCTGCACCTTGGTTTTTGCCCCACAAGATTCATTTTGGACTTCCTGTCTCTAGAACTGTCAGATAATAAGTTTACATTGTTTTAAACCACTAAGTTTATGGCAAGTTGTTACAATGGCAATGGGAAATGAATATAGCCTTGATGTAAACAGCTCTTTTCCAGGTGACAACAGGTTTGTCATAACACCACTGAGCACCATAGGCATCCAATCAACCATCCAGCTCCTAGAAGGACTACAACTGGCTCAAAAGAATTGCAAGCATCTTCTTGCCTGTCCAGCAGAAACATCATTCATAGCAAGGTAGAAGCCAGAAGTCCATCTCCTGTGAATTCTACTATTCAGTAAAACTCTAGGCACCAGTCAGGTTTCCAACAGACCTGCTGGCCTCCAGTCTGTGTGGAACTTGATGACATCTATCACAGGGATGTATGTATCTGCCAGTGGCTTGACAATGAAGAATTATTTGCCTAAAACAATCTGTGCTTTTAGAGGACAGCTGCCTCGCCTTTACCCAGGACCAATCATCCTCCCCATGGGAGGGTCTGTGTCTTGTGGCCGCTTCCTTCTCCGTCCCTCTCCTTATGGTTTTGAAGCCTTTTGCTGTTTACTAGCATCTCTCATGTGAAGCAAAGACAAAATAAGATTCAGTATGTTCTTCTGATTCACACTGACAATTGTGACATTTTTTAAGCTTTATATGATCTTTATTTCTTTTTAACTTAGTTGAAGTCCTACTGAAAAAGGTAAAATTTCTTTTTCGTTAATAAGAGAATAGATCTGATTAATATTTAATCATGATAAAGAGATTCTGAACTTTTTATGTAGGTGCAACCAATTGAGCCCCAACTCTGTTAGGCTTTGTGCGGCATGCTTTGAATACATCACCTCTTTTAATAGTCTCAATGACCCTATGAACAAATATGTGGTTAATTTTAGGTGTCAACTTGACTGATTAAGGAATACCTAGGAACCTGGTAAAGCATTATTTTTGGATGTGTCTGTGAGGGTGTTTCCAGAGGAGATTAGCAAGTAAGTATGGCTGAACAAGTTAGGGAAGGCCCACCTCCAATGTGGGCCAGCACTATGCAATCTGCAGGAGGCCCGGAAAGAAAACAGAGAAAAGCAAATATGTGCAGCCATCTGCTGAGTCTGGAACACACTCTTTTGCTCAGTCTGGAACACATTCTTTCACTCTCATCCTTGGACAACAACTTCAGGCTCCTTGGCCTTTGGATTCCAAGACTTACACCAATGGTCACAGGGTTCTCAAGCCTGTGGTCAGGGACGGGGAGCTGCACCATTGGCTTCCCTGGTTCTGAAGCCTTCAAACTTGGACTGAGACATAATACCAGTATCCCGGGGTCTCCAGCTGGTGAGTGGCCTGTCCTGGGACTTCTCAGCCTCCATAATCAAGTGAGTCAATTTGCCTAATAAATCCTCTATTTATCTTTGTATCTATCTATCTATATATCAATCCATCCAATCATCCATCCATCCATCCATCCATTCACCCACCCACCATCCTATTAGTTCTGTCTCTCTGGAGAACCCCAACTGATAGAGTATTTTAAGATGGAATAAACTGAATCTCAGGGACTTGCAGTGACTTGCCAAAGCCTGCATGCATTCTAGTGAGAGGTAGATTGAGAGAGTACATTTTGGTTGTTTGCAAAGCCTCTGCTCATTCCCCATTTCCATGTGGCTAAGAAATTGCCTAATTACCTGTAGTTGCCCAGGAGGCTCTATTCAAACTCAGATAGTCTCCTAGTCAGAACGAATTTTGTGCTTTGTGCAATTCTGAAGTTCCTGTGATGGCCATTTTGGCTTGGAATTTGCCAAGGATCCTCAGGAGTAATTCTGGCATGGGAAAACCTAGTTAATGGCACCATAGAGTGTGGAGTTTTGAGTTATAACATTATTGTTCATGCTATACCCCCTCTGGCAGAAATTTTAGGCTGGAGGATTTGATGGTCCTGTGGCAGGATGGACTCTCCTTGTATACATTGGTTCAGAGCCCCAGAAAAGGCAGCTGTGGTCACATAGTGCGTGTCTGCCATCTTGCTCCCATATCTTCCCCTAGGCAGAGCACCTGCTCATGAAGTAAGATCTAGGAGCTTGGCTATGATAGTCCAAGGGAGTCTATACTTTGCCAGTACATTTAAGATGGTAAAGGCAAGGAGGTAGGAGATAGCCTTAAGGTGTCATGATGGGAAGAAGATTCTCTGGCATTCTTTTTGCACACTGACTCAAGTTTCTTGCCATTTAATGAATGACAGTCTGACTGCCTCTCACCTGCCTTTCTGTATTGAGGAAGGTGCAATTTGAGAAGCTTCAGAAGGTCCAACCTTTTCAAATGTGTCCAATCAGGTGGGACAGACATGCTATTTCTAATCTGGGTATTTAAATGTTTTAAAAAATGTACAAATGTTTCCTTAAATATTATACCATTCAACAAGCATTTGGTAGCAGTTCTTTCATATTATTCAGGATTTTAATGCATCAAAGTATATATTTGTTTGAAATCCACTGAGTGATGGTCCCCAGTTTGTTGTGTATTGTACTAGTCTGTGACTTCTGCTGTGTAGTAAAAAATAATGCTGTTATCAAAAGATTTGAGAATGTGGCACCTTCTGTATCCCTAGGAGATTAACAATGACATAGTTGGAGTTCACAAACTTCTATACTTGAGAAGCTTTTTTATGCTTTAATGTTTTCAAGCCTGTATGGCCAAGGAATCCATTTGCATGTATTTCATCCATTTTCATTTACCTGGCCATGTGGAAATGGACAGGAACAAAGTTCACAGGCTGCTGCCCATCTGCAGACCATACTTGGAGCAGCATGACTGAGGATAAGGAACCACCAGGAATATCTAAGCAGGGAAATGACTTCATCAAATTTGTGTTCTAGGAAGGTCACACTGGCAGCAAGATGGAGAAAGGTTTTGGGGCAGAGACTGAGTCAAGGAGGCAATTCAAGACACAGGAGCATCAGTGCAGACAAAAGATAGTGAGGATCTGAACTGGGGCCCTGAGTATCCTCAGGGGCTGTAGATTGTACATTTAAGAACCATTTTAGAGACAAACATGCTGCACTTGCACACATGTGTGTATACACACACACACACACACACACACACACACACACACACACAAACATAATTGGAAGACATTTTGAAGCTACAGACATTCTTGTCAGTAAGATCACCTGGCAGTCCATTGATGCACTCAAAGACTAGTTCAGAGATGAAATGCAGAAGAGTGACTGGCCGCTTATTGTGGAGCTGAAGGAAGTATTTGAAATCACCTAATTTTTCCACATAGAGCAGGAACTGGAGTAAATGGAATACTGTGTTGTAATATCCCAACAAAAGCAAGACAAAATATGGAACAGACGTATCTGGACACCGATGGACCTAAATATGGAAGGAAGAAAAATAGGTGTATAAAATGTTTTCCATGAGAAACCAAGAAACTTACACTGGTTTGACAGTGGTCAATTACATGTCCTCACAGTTCCAATGTGCCTGTTCACTCACCCCTCCTTTGCCGAATCCTTCTCTACTTGGCTGCTCTTAAAGTTTGCCCTTCCTCAAATTTGGATTTTTATTGCAGATATAAAGCTCTTTCAATTTTTTATTGATTAAATCAGTACTGCAGTATCTGATTTAAAAAAAAACCCTCATGTTTTCTAGCACACTCTTTGGGAAAGACTGGGAAATGGAGCCTGAGACCAGAAGCCTAGTGATCCCAAAGTCACTGTGTGCTGCTCTTGGCTGGGTCCAAGACACATAAAGAAAGAAGACCTTGACAACCACACCAGTGTTTGAGCCACAGACTCAGCCCTCCTGCGTCAGACTGGGCCCTTTCAGTGTGCATTACAAGGCTGGACTCTCAACACAGGTGACTGCCAAGCTGTGCTTCCTTTTAACTCCACATGGCTTTAATAGGGGGAATAGAATGTCTTTCAATTTTTGGTACCCAAACTTTACCATCTATAAAATGGGACCTACACTCATGTTTTTCAGAGTTAGAGTGAAGATGAGGCGAAAGGCAGTATGAAATCTTCAGATGGTAAGGCATTACCTTAGTGCTAAGTACAACTGTTAGAGGTAATGACCGCTATTAGTACTGCAAAGAAGGTAAAGCTCATTTAATGCAAAAAAAAGTGATGCTATTTTGAACAGCATTCACACAAGGATGCTTCATATATGAATTTAGCTCAAAGTTAGAGTGATAAAGATGGAGAAAATGAAATAATTCTACCAGTATGCTGAAAGACCCTGTGCCCGTGCTCATGTTTCATAGAAAGGCACAGGGATTATTTATTCTCCTTGAGCTGGGAGAGTTAATCATCCCCAAATCTCAACCTAAACAAGTTCTTCCTTCTGCTGGGATTAGAGTGGATTTAGTCTACCTTCTTGCACACTTTTTAAAATTGATATAGTGTTTATATTACTGCACAATGAGATGGATATTCAGGAATGTGCAAGATTCGAAATCTCCCCAAAATATTCTATCTCCAGAGTACTTAGCTTACCCACAGGAAACATAGAGAAGCACTTATTTACCCATTTTGTTCAATTATACCCTGCCTAGTGCCAAAAAGAATTAATAGTAGTTTACAGTAAAATATGAAAAATATTTTAAACAAATTTAAGATTAAGAGAAAATGAAGTAGATAAAAAATAAGACCAGGCCAGAAATTATGTTAGGAAAAGCAATTTCAATGCAATTCACTACAGTTATAGTTAAAATCTAGAGAAGAGTTTGTGGAAATTGACAACCTAAATCTAAAAGCCTCATTGGACAGCAAAGGGCCACCAATTGCCAAAACAACTTTTTTGAAGTGTTTGCCCTATTGGATATCACATCTTAGGAAGCTGGAGAACATTGTATAGCATAATGTCAGTGCATGGCTGGAGAAGCAGGTCTCAAATGGACACGTGTATACATGGAAACCTGATCCAAGACTGAGCTAGCCTTACAAAATGATGAGGAAAGATGCACTGCTTAATAAATACAACAGGATCAGCTCTCTCTCTTAATGTCCTCAAATTAATTCTGGCTGGAATGTTGACTTAAATATGACTGAAGAACTCAATGATACTTGGAAAAAATGATAGGAGAGTATCTTTATGATATCGGATTAGGAGAGGGCATCTCAGATATAGACAAACAAAAATATGAAAAGAAAATACAAATGTAACTACATTAAGATCACAAGTTTTGTATAAAGAAAAAGAAAGGGCGGAAGGAAGGAAGAAAGGGAAGGAGGGAAGAAAGAAAGAGAAAGAAAGAGAGAGAAAGAAAGGAGGAAAGAAAGAAAGGAAGAAAGAAAGGGACATAAGGAAAGAGGGAGAAAATGAGGGAGGAAGGAAAGAGGAAAGGAAGGAGGAAGGAAGGAGGTATAGGCATGGTACTGAGTAGGAGAAAATGTTTCAAAATCTATCCTCAAACAGATAAATGACAATAATACACAATGAATCATAAATTGTATGTAGATAGATAATTTATTTATAATATGTAAGTCAATAGGAAAAATAAACCTCAAAAAATTGAAACAGGGAAAAAATGAACAAGAGATTTATAGAAGAGGAATCAAAACAACTGAAAAATGTTCAAACTCATTAGTGATAATAGAAATGCACATTAAAAGTATAGTAATATATTATGTCACATCAGATTGGGGAAAACAAGTCTACTAAATATTCTAAATATTAGAAAAAATATAGAGAAATAGGAGCTGTCATATTTTGGTGGTGGAATTTAGTACAATTACTTTGGTGATGGTTATTAAATGTGAGGATGTGCATAGCCTATGACTGAGCCATTTAATTTTTAGGTGTGTTTCCTGGAGATACTTTTGCACATGTGGATATGAAGACACATATAATCAGGTTTCTTGCAGAATGTTTGATAGTAAAATAAATTGATAAAACCTAAAAGAAATATGCATACATACATTTTGTATATTTATACAGTGAAATACTCTATACCAGTTTGAAAGACAAAATGAGAGCCACAACAATCAGAATAAATCTCATAAACATAATGTTGAGAGAAAAGTAAGTTTTACAAAGATTTACCAATAGGATGCTATTGATCTTTAGTTTAAAAAAAATCAAAATACTCCTGTGCTTATATTAGATATACACAAATATATGGTAAATTGATCAAAAGGTGGCTAAGAAAGAGAAACATTAAATTAATGATAGTGATTTACCTGAGGAAAGAAAAGGGCAATGTGACAAGGATAGCTACATGAGGACCTCAACTGTATGTGCAATTTTTACTTTATGTAAAAAATTCTCAAGCAACAAGCAATTCAATAAAAAAAGACAGGCAAAAGTGTATGAATGAGTGCTTTATAGAGGAGAAAACATAGATGGCCAAAAAAATGATGAAATAGTCCACCTCATTAGTAATCATGGAAATTAGAATCAAGGCCAGAAGGAAATGTCATTTTTCACCTATTTTATTGGGAAAAATTAAGGAATCTGACTAACCATGTGTTAAAGAGTGTGTGGACCAACTGGTGGAAGTGAAAATTGAGACAGCAGCTTTGGAACATGTCTTGACAGTCTATCATGGTGGTAGTTATTCATGTATCCTATATCTCAGAAACTCCACTGTAAGAAGTTTACCCAGGACAATCTCTCGCGCAGCACAGCAAGCGATACCTATGAGCATTTTCACCACTAGTTTTTCTAATAGTAAAAATGGTGAACAATCCCAAATTGTGCAAAATTGAGGCATGTCTTCACAACAGAACAAGCCAGCATTGAGTGGACCAGAGACACATATCATGCAGTTATATTTTGGTAATGTAATGTTGACTCCTTGGAACATGTGTTAGTAGACTTTGTGTAGAATGATACCCTTTCAATGAAGGTCAAACAAGTAAAATAATCTATTGGTTGAAAACAACATATTGACTAGATATCATATGATGTTTTTATATGTGAGATATGTATATATATATGTATATGTATAAAACCAAGAAAATGACAAACACAGAAATCAGGATAGTGTTTGTCCTGAAGGGGTAGGCAGGGACACAGATAGGGTGAAGCCTAGTTGTTATTAATGTGTTAAGTATTCGGATTGCATGGTGGATTCAGGAGTACTCACATTATCTAAAATAAATTTTAAAAAATGACCACATGAATAAATTAATCTATAACTAATTGAGAGCCTTGAAAGAGCCAAGAATCATATTGTGTCAAGAACCAAGAACTATGATTAATCTCACTTTGTACATCTGGGGTTCATTAAAAATAAATTTAAGAAATAGTTAATAGAGATCAATGTTATTTTGATAAAGCAGGCTGGTGGGTGCTGAAGTTTCTTTATAGTTGTCTGTTAAGTATGAAATATTCTATGATTTAAAAAAAGAAAGGTTCAAGCACATCATGCAATCTTTTCCAATGGTTCCTTTATGTTTTTATTTGTTTTTTTTGTTTTGTTTTTTTTTGTGATATAAACAAAGCCATGTTACAGAAATAAGGAGACAGCCAGGTGTGGAGGTGGGGCAGAAAAACTCTGACAACCTGAGTACTGGGAGGAATGCGTCCTGGGGTGGACCTAAAGAAGTTCCCGCTTTTGCAGTGAGGAGGAGCCTGGCCCTTCCTCTTGCGGTGTGCAGCCACGGATTCAAGTGTAGAGGCAGGAAGCAGTCTAGCAGGGGACTCTGGCCTTGTGGAGAGTCCCTGTGTCCCCCTTTTCTTCCTTTTCACTCAAACCCTTCTTTATTCACTCTTCAAACCATCTGTGAGCCTAAATTTTTGTGACTGTGGGATGGACAAGTACCCAGTCTTTAGCTGAGCTAAAGAAAACTCCTGTAACAATAACAATTTCAGAAGTTTGATCTTAACAGGAACAGAAGTTTAATGCTTTCATCAGATAATACAATTCATCAGCATTAATGGTATTCATTGCAATCGCTTGGCTACCTGGAAATTAATTAAGGATACATATTAACTGGATCAATGTTCCATTCAATTACAGAAGAATTGAGAGTTCTTCATGTGCGAGGCACTGTGCTAAGTTCTGAGGGTACAAAGGCAAATGTGTCCTATGTAGATAGTTCATGGTTTTCTGGAGTTTACTATCACACAGTAACCTCATGAGCTTTTTGTTTTTCTCTGTTATTTCTTCAGTACCTGTAGATAGCATATATGTTGACAGTGTTCTTGGTATCATGTACAGGTGGCCATAGGACATTACACATTTGTGTCCCCATACACCTACATCCATTTTCTCATTTGATAACATTATTCAAACATTTACTGAAGTGCTAAGTACCAGACATGGTTGCAGACATCAAGTTAGTTGATTTTGTGCAAAAGGCAAAAGTATTCATGTGAATACATTGCACATTACTGTATTTGTTTAGTTCCTCTGGTGATTCCAATTTGAAAACTCATATTCCTTCTGGGGAGTTCTGTTTACTCTGCTGACCTCAAAATAAGGGCCTATGGATCTATATTTCTGTATTTTTTTCTCTAACTATGCTCAATATGACTGTGAATGAGTTTTATATCAATTCACATTGTTAGGCTGCAAAGAACAAACCCATTTATGCTACCTTTAGTAACGGGATTAGTTTAGGGATACAGAGGAGATGGAATCTCAGTGGAAGAAGTATTTGGAGCCAGGCCATGCAGAGAAGAGAGGTGGATGGTCATGACGGAGGCCAGGTGTCTGGAGGGACCAGGTAAGCCTTTTGCCCTCTTACTGTTTTCTGTGGTTGCTGCTGTGATGGCACCAGAAGTAACTGCTGTCACTGTTGAGGAACTCCTGGTGATTTTCCTTCCACATGTACTTGTTGCAAAGATTAAATGAGTCAACAGAGATAAAGCCCTTGATATAGGGGATGATATTTTGTAAGCATTATATATTATTGTGTTTTATTATTATTGTTGCCTCAAAGTTTATTCATTACTTGAACTTATTTTGTACTTCCAACTACTTTCCTTCTCCTTATTTTACCCTCTACTCAGACTATAAGTGGTCTCATTTTCAAACTCCCTAAAGAGGCTATTTCATTGTAGTTTCTTTTTTCTTTTTTTTTGTCAGGCCAGCTCATAATTTTCTGGTCACCATTTGAGATAGCCCATGTGGTTAGGATGGCTGTGAAGCCACAGCCCTGTGGCACGTGGACGGCTCCCAGCTCATAGGACAATGCAGGGCTCCTTCCTCAGTACTGACCGTGGCCTTGGCACTTTGTCGGAAGACTATGGCAGGCACTGGAACTGACCTGTTTGGTACTAAAGTATTTGCCCTTGTCCAAATTATTTATCTCAAAAATGTGCCTACTGGAGTCTTAACAACTTTTCAAGATGAAGTCAGTGGTACCAATTTGGAGTCATCATACCCATATATTAAAGTAGCTTTATGATTATTCTTGAGATGATTGAGGCATGATTTCTATCTGTGCAGAAAGACTCTAGGGCCAAAACAGTCTGTACTAAAGAAGGAACTCCAGATTGTTTCATGACTGTACCAAGAGGCTCTGGCTTCCCAGACATCCTGTTCTGGCCCTGGAGTCTTTTTATGCATATATAACCCATGCCTCAATCAACTTGAGAATAGTAATGAGTTAATGTATTAGTAAGACCAAATAATCCTCAGTAAATTTTAGAGTTACCAAGATTATTTTCTCATAAACAACAGCCTAACAAAATAGATCTAACACCTGTTTTTCAATATCCAGATACATTGGAAATATCCTGACAGTTTATTTATATTGGAAATTACATGGGATTTGGGGTCAGAGGACAAGAAGTTGAATCCTGACACTGTCACTCAACAGATGGGTGATTTTGGGTAACTTAACCTCTCTGAGACCAATTACCATCATTTTAGAATTCTTCAATACTATTTATTAGCACAACCATGCTATAAAAAGATGATGTAACATGTTAGGATAAGAAAAGGGGGGCTTCTGAGGCAAAAGCAGAAGATATAGTAGGTTAAAAGAAATGAAAATTAAATTGTAGACTGGGAATTTCTTATTACTTTCTTTTCACTTAACATGCATCAAAAATATCTTTGAGAGCTGGGAGCCAGAATGTCTAGTTTCTTTTTTTTTTTCTTTTTCTTAGAGACAGGGTTTCTCCATGTTGGTCAGTCTGGTCTCCAACTCCCGACCTCAGATGATCCACCCACCTCGGCCTCCCAAAGTGCTGGGATTACAGGCATGAGCCACTGTGCCCGGCAGGAATTTCTTATTACTCTCTGTCATTAATATTTTAAAATTATTTCTAAGAACACAATATATTCCATGAGGAACAAAGAAAGTATAGAAATATGACCTAAATATGTGTCAAATGAACAAAACACAACAGAAGGTTTTGTTGTTGACTGTCACTTAATTAATAGAGGTTTTAATCCTTGTTTTTAGTGGGCAGAATGACTAACTGAATACTAATATATCTCTATTATTTTTATCTCTAAATTCTCAAATTGTACTGTTGGGTGAACTGAGGATATGTAAAACCCAGGGGCAAACAGGATTTCTGGTTGGATTGAAGTGTCTTATAGACCAGAGTTTTATTTTGTACAAGGGCATGACTCTTTCCTAATTTATGGACCCTTCAGTTTTTTGTTATTGCCATGTGGTTTTTAAATTGTAATTTTTAATAGGGATATAATTTGGAAGCATTTGTTCCTTGGAGTAAAGATCTTACCTATTAGATTTGAATTAATTTTTCAGAAAGTGCATTTAGGATAAATGTTAGCTCAAGTAGGCTTCCTTCAAAGTTGACAAAGACAAGGAAGGAGAGAGGGAGCAGTGACCCTACTCAACTGCCTGGCCTTCCCGCCTGGGCCTGGCCTCCTTGGCTCATCCAGCAAGGTCCTGGTGCCTGCAGGAGCCCATGAACAAGCTGCCTGAAATCCAGGTGGAATAAAGGTATTTCTGTTTCCCATTAGCATGTCCTCAGAGCAGAAATTAAAAAGTGAAACCTGAACCTGGAAAGCCCCTCTAATGGGAACCCCACATTTGGCAGAGTTTTGTTGGGTTTTTCATGGCCAAACGTATGGCCATCGCTTCCCAGCCTCTTTCCTTCCTCCACCACTTTTTTGGCCATCTATACTCAGGCCATGGGTAACAATCACTGTTATCTCTACCTTCAACCTGCCCAGAAATTACAGCAGAAAAGATAAGAGAAGCAGTGACCCATGGCTCTACATTGAATGTGTACTCAGTTGCCAGGAACTATATATAACACCTTTTATTTAATCCCACAGCAATCCCACAAATAATTATGATTAGACTTATTTTACAGATGGGAAAAAAAATGAGGGTTAGAGATGTTAATTTAATTAGAAAGCCAAAGTTGCACAGCTAGTAAGTTGCTAATTGTGACCCAAACAGAGGCCCTTCTGTTGCCAGTGTTCGAGTGCTTGTGAAGCTTCTCTAAGTGGGTGGGGCAAGTGGGAGCCCCTGCCTCTGCAGGGACAGAGCACCCGGGATCCCTGCGGGGTGGGGTGCCTGAAAGTCTCCTGCGTTTCTAAGCCAGAACTTGCAAATCTGTGTTTATTTCCCCCTACTTCAGAGTTTGCCTACAATTTGATTGCCTGCTGACTTGGATGAGTACTCAGGGGAGTACTTTTGATTTTGTATCCTGGGGCTAGCTAGTCCAATAATATGGAGTACTGTGAGAGATACTAGCATAACTTTTCATAGAATGCTCTTCGACAATGTTTAAAGAAACCTGTAGTGAAACAACTACAAACCAGCATTACTCTGTTTTGCTGATTTCAGCAAATGGTCCCCAACTTGGAAACATGTCACCATTCAAAACTCATTTTTAGGTTGGTCATTTAATATTCAGATCACATTTTCAGAAATGGTATTACAAGTGATAGTTAGGTTTCCAGGCTACCTTATAAAAACCTACTTACCACATAACATAGCTGGAATACTTTGTATTTGTAATAAAAATAGTAGAGGATAATACTATATTGTAATGCTAGAAATTAAAATAAGTAGTGATGGTGGGCTAATTAACTTTTATGCAATTCCTGTGTCCTCCAGCTTGAGGAAACCCAGTGTAACAGCTGCAAGTTTGCTCTGGGGTTAAAACATCTGGTTCAAATACTAGCTTTATGGCCTACATATCGGTGTGATCATGGGACAAGGTATAACTCACTGAGCCTCAGTTTACTCAACTATGAAATGGGGATAAAAACACTTCATAGGGTTTATGTGAGCATTAAGTGAGATAATGCGTCTAAAGCACTGGTGTTACAGAGCTTGACACCTACAAAGTTCCTGGGGTATGATAACTGTCATAGATATGATTGATACCTGCTCATCATTAAGCCCTCTCCACTAAATGGGCACTATGCCAAAGATATTGCCTATAATTTAAACCTATTAGCCCAGTGAGGAATTAGTCTGATTTTTACAAATGTGTGCTTGAGGTGCTTTGAGATTAAGCAACTTGCCCAAGGTCACATCAAGATGTGCCAACTTCTCTGGACCACAGGGTAACCAGATATTTGGTTTAAACATTATTCTGGGCGGTGTGCCTGCGAGGGTGCTTCTGGATGCAATTGACATGTGAATCAGTGAACTGGGTAAAGCAAAGTGCTTTCCCCAGTGTGCGTGGGGCTCACTGAATCTGTTGAGGGCCTGATTGGAACAAAAGAGCTGAGGAAGGGAGAACTCTCTCTTACTGTGAGCGTCTTAGAGCTGGAACAGGGCTCTTCTTCTGCTTTCAGACTTGGACAGGAATTTATGCCATCAACTCTCCTGCTTCTCAGGGCTTCAGACTTGGACTGGATCACATTATCAGCCCTCCTGGGTTTCTAGATTGTCAGCTACAGATCATGGACTTCTCAACCTCCTCCATAATCTCTTAAGTCAATTTCTTATTATAAATCTCTTTAGATAGATGATAGATGAAAGACAGATGGGGGGATGGATGGATAGATAGATAGATAGACAGATAGATGATCCTACTGGTTCCATTTCTTGGGAAAGCATTGATAAATGCAGTCACAGAGACAGAAGGTGAAAGAATGAGGCCTGGCATCCAGGTCTATAGGTTTGAAAGCTGAGAATCCTCTGAGGTCTGGCTGTGGCTCCCTTTGGGTCCACGGTTCAGACTGCCCAGTTCTTATTCTGTATAGGGTGACACTGCCCAAGCCAGGAATGGGGACAGTCAGGGTTATCAGGGCCAGAAAGAGGGAGGAGAAATAGTAGGGAAGAGCAAGTAATGGTGTGAACCAAGGCAGAAATGGGTCCCCAATTCTTATCAATTGTTGCTTAATTTAACTTGGGAGTTTCACCAAGTTTTATCAGAGACTCCTTTTAACGTCTTCCAAAACTTGATGATAGGAGTCAAAAGTCCTTCGAGGTCACATGACTTTATGCCCTCCAGCATCATGCCTGGCACACAGCAGGTATATGAGAAACCCCGTTAACTCTGAGTAAGATGTCACAGGACTAACATAATTTTTCTGCTACTTCCAATGACTTCAGATTCCTTGGGAAGCAATGATGAAGCATTTGATTTTTAGCGGTCTCTTATCTGTCAGGGCTTCATATCGCCACCACCTACTTTCAACGCAACTCCCGTATTAGGGAGCAGGGGGACGTTTTCGCTAGCTATAGATGCTAAGACAGAAATTGTAAGAAGCAGTACTCCCACACTGAACCCAAGCTCTGTGTTTTCCCTGACTAGAAGGAATCTCTCTTCTGCTTTACTCACTTGGCTTCCAGCTTTTCCATTTCGGGAACTGATCCTCGCCAGATGGTGTTTAACTATCTCCAATGCAATGATTATGTTTATTTATCTAAATGTCCCTAAGCTTCTACTCATGAACTTGGTTTTATTCATCTCTCTTCTGACTCAGTAAATTCTCTAGAATATAATATTTAAAATCTAAGCTTAATAGAACCTCACCACATTGAAACATGACATGATTTTTTAAAACACAGATTAATAAATAAATCCAATACAAAAAATTAAATATATAAATATGAAGAGAAAGAGATCACAGAAAATCTGGAAAACAAAAAGTAAAAAGCAGACAAAGCTTTCTTAAGCAGCAAGAGCCAAAGAAAACAATGACCACTGGCATTCTGTAGTCACGCTTTCTGCTCTGTTATTTTTAACTTTTTCTTGTTTTTGTTTGTTTGGTTAATATGGCTTATTTTTCCTTTGCCATTTGATAATAAACAAAGTAAAAGAGATTTTGTTAGAGTATTAACATGAGGTTCAAAAGTATCTGCTGCTCCTTCCATTACTTTGGACCAGCCTCGCTGCCTTCACCACCACCAGTGCCAGGCGTGGTCCTGTTGGCGCCGACGCTGCTGTGTGGCCCAGGCTAGAGCTTCCCTATCACCATAATTTCTGCATTTCTCATTTGTGAAAATCCTGGAAAACCTAGGATGCTGAAAATACTCAACTCAGTGTTTCTCCACTGGAATTCATTAGTTTCATGTTGTTACTTCAGCTTCCTGAATGGTTGAGGTCAATCTTGAAAAGGTGACAACCTTATCTACTCAGAACCTGGCTGCCCTGTTCTTTCGTCCCTTCCACATGCTTTTTCTCTGTATAGAACTTCTGACACTGAAGTAGATATTTGTACATGGAAATAATACACAGAATGCTGAAAGAGACTGGAATCTCTCTCTCCTTATCTACATCCATGTGGCTGCTGACAACAGAGATATATAACTTCTGGGGTACATCTAACACATGAAAGGTTAGAACATCCATATATCACCCACAACTTTCTTTCAAGAGGAGTTTCCTAATTTTTGCAATCACTTGGCAGGTCTATATTTCACTGCTTTATCCGCTTTCTCCCCACACTGATTGCTGATATAAATGTGGGTAGCAAAAGATCATTCCTAAGACTTTTGCCTGGGCTTTATAGTTGCTACCAACAATTCTGCCACAAAAACTACAAATAAAAATAGGCTCTGCAATGAATAAAGTAAACAGGGGTCTTGTAGAACCCCGTGAATTGGTGTCTAGAAAATGGGCTTTTCATCTGTGTAGCCTCTTGGTAAAATATGTGCATGTTCACTAACCCCTGTGCTAAATTACTGAGTTTTACTGCATTTTAAATTATTTCACGTCTGACCCACAGTTGAAGAGCTATGTGGCAATCATCCAATTTTTTTTTTCCTTTTTGGTTTACTTTTTTCCCTTCTATGGATAAGAACAGAGGCAGACTTAAAGTAGAACTTTACTAGGGAAAATCTGCAGCTGCATAGGCTAACTGCAAATATAATACTTCAGTGTCAAGCAGTTGTCTGTTGAAATGTGAAGTTGCCAAAAAAAATGTTTAGGACAATTCTTTATCCCTATTAATGAATGACTCCCAGGAGAAGGAAATAAAGTAAAACTCAGCATATGCCAACAGCTGGTGTGAATATGAATAGTCGTTCTGGCTTGATTAAAGTGAGCAAACTTTGTCCCCTGTCCTATCGTTTATTCAAAGTAGAATGATGCTGGAGGTGTGACTAACAGTAAAGAGATTAACTGTAGAACAAAACTAAACCTCTGGATAAATGCTATTTGGCAAAGAAATAGACATGAACATCTGTACACATGTTTCTGTGGCCCTACCAATTCCTAACTTCTCTAGAATCCCTGTTTTGAGTCTGTTTGAGTCATATAGAAACATTATGCTTGCTATTTTCTGATAATCAAATCCACTTCCAAGGACAAGTTCTATTTTAATTGATTATATTATCAAAACTGGATCTCCTTATGGATTATAAATAGGTCTATTACAAACAACCAAACACATGTAGTAATTGACTACCTTGATCATTGCCTATGGATACATGTTAACCTAAGCCACGAGGGCATGAGGGCAGATACTTGAGTTCTACAATTTGAAATGTCCAGGTACCTCTGGATGTGAGGAAGGCCTGCCATGGTTTTATTTGTACTGAAACAGACAGACACCAAGAAAATAAGACTCTTAGGAAAGACTCTATGTACTAAGGCAGTCCAAGGACAAGATATCAGCATTAGGGTGAGGTACACTTCTGAGTTTGTATGGTATCTGTCACTTCTACAAGTTTTTGCCAACTGGGAAGAGAAGGCTGCAGTTAGAACTGAAAGTGCTGCTTCTGAAGTCCTCAGTAGCAGAGTGTGGTGCAGCTAAAATTCCATTGTTATTTCGGATCTAGGATTCCTCTTCCAGTTTGGAACTATCCAGGAAACACATATCAGAACCACTTATCTAATAAAACAACAAACAGACCTAGTCCTTCAACATTTAAAACAATTGTGTATGGAGTTCTCTCAGAAATATTTTCATAATATGTTGCCAAAGTACGTAAATTATCACAAGAGGTTTTATATCATGGAGGCACTACAGTGTAGTGGCTTTGAAATAAAATGAGTGTGGTTGGAATCCCAACCCTACGAATCACTATATAGATGCCCTCAAGCCAGTCACTTGCTCACTCTAAGACCCAGCTTCCTATTCTGAATCAGGAAGAGAATTGATTAAACACTTTATCTCATCACAGTTGAATTTCCCATTGTCCAACTGAGTCCTGGGGAATTAAAACTGCCTCTACTTTTCTAGTAAGTTTCCCAACTGCTAATAAAAGTTCCTGTTTGTTCAGATAATTGCCTGTATAATGGTCCTTTAGATAATGATCGGCCAGAGTAAAAACGAAGAAAAACAATGAACCTTTCCAAGCTCTGTCCTGTGGCTCTTTATTTGTGACATCCTGCAGCCCCTCCTGGGAGCAGCAGCTGTGGGCTGAAGCAGTGATGGCTCCTTTTACATCTACCTTAATCTGTAGTCTCTCCATCTTTTTCAGAAATTATTTTTCTTCTACAAACTCTGCAGTCTTTCTCCTATTTCTTCTGCAAACTGTTCAAAATATTTAACCTCTTTCTTACTATCACAAGGCCTGTCATCCACACTTTGGAAACGTTCTAGAGTGAACAGGGGAAAGCAAATTATTCACTTCTTTTATCATTTCCTTCCTGGAAACCTCTTTTCTGATCTCTCTGACGCCAATCTTGTAGTCTTTCCAACTAGAGCAGGAATAATTTTTCTAGAGATAAAAACGATCATTTCTCTTCTCATCTCTCCTCCTTGAATTATTTCAGCAGTTCCCGTGTCCTTTAAGTTGAAGGTGGCACATCCTTGCATGACTTACTTGACCCTTTGCAGTCTAGCTCCTGCCTGCTCCTCAATGCATTCATTTTCTCCCTCCCGAAGCTCGCGCCAGCCCTTCTCCAGGCCATGCTCCCTCTGGTTTCAGAGACTTAACTCACCCTGCTGTCTTGGCCTCAAGAATACATCTCTTTTTCCCTGCCATGTGGCTGACCTCACTGCTCCTCATTCAAGAGCCAACACAGGCCCTGCTTATTCCAGAAAGTCTTCCCTGATGCCCTCTCACTCCCTGCAGTCTTGGCAGGTGCCACTAGCATGTGATCACAGGGTCTATGATGAGGATTAAAGGAGATAGCGCATAGGAAAACTCATGCCACATAGTAGGCTTCCAATAAATGTTACTCTCTTCTAGTGACAAAGACCAACTCTGAACATTATCTAGTCTTATTCCTGTGTTGCCTTTCAGAATTTCTTCAAAACATTACTCTCTCTTTCTTGAATCTAATGCCTCTTCATTCTTTGTAAACATACTGAGCATCTTGTCAGGTGCATAAATTGCTATCCAACCACCAAAATTTATTTTCTGAAACATTCTTATCAGTCCTTTATCCTGGGATAAATGTGGTCTTATCTGTACCCTTACATAGATAGGGTTCTAAGGATCTCCATAAAGGTCTCTTCCAGCTCTAACATTCTTTGATTGTAAGATTTATTTTTTAAGAAAACTCCTTAACACAGATAAAGTCAAATTTCTGGAACTTGATCATACAATTTAAAGATTATCTAGGGCCTAGGTTCCTCCTCCTCCTCCCTTTGCCTCCCTTCTGCTACA
The DNA here is from genome assembly GCA_963574635.1 of Cheracebus regulus. Taxonomy (NCBI): domain Eukaryota; kingdom Metazoa; phylum Chordata; class Mammalia; order Primates; family Pitheciidae; genus Cheracebus; species Cheracebus regulus. The sequence continues at coordinate 26,731 of CAUYQU010102287.1, read as the reverse complement.
TGCCCCTTAAGTCATTTTTACTACTCACTAACTCCCTTGGCAGGGAGGCAGAAAGGAGATGCAATGCTAGCACAGCAGCCTTAGTGAAAGGCATGACGGGAGAGGTGCAGAAGGGTGGCTGAAGAAGATTGTTCAGATTCATGATAGCTCCCCCTCTTCAAACTGATCAAAAGTGGGTTTGCTGGAAAATTACTATGCTGCCTTTGTTTTGTTTTGTTTTTTTTTTAAGATGGAGACTTGCTCTGTCACCCAGGCTGGAGTGCAGTAGTGGTGCAATCTCCACTTACTGCAACCTCCACTTCCCAGGTTCAAGCTATTCTCCTGCCTCAGCCTCCTGAGTAGTTGAGATTACAGGTACACGACACCACATCCAGCTGAATATTGTATTTTTGGTAGAGATGGAGTTTCACTGTATTGGCCAGGATAGTCTAGAACTCCTGGCCTTCAGTGATCTGTCCGTCTCTGCCTCCCAAAGTGCTGGGATTAAAGGCATGAGCCACTGTGCCCCGCCTTTCTCTGATCTGTTAAAATAACAAATGCTTTGTCCAAATAATTTACTAACTCTAGGCCATGACACTCACCGTAGTATTCAATTCCAGGGTCTCTGCTCCAACTCTCAATCCTCTCTCCTTCATCTAAGCTGGCTTGGGGTTTGTCTTGCTTCTCTCTCTGTGTCCACCACACTCACATCCCTCTATTTGGGAGAAATATGGAATGAAGGACACGAGGACTTGCAGGCTTGGAACATGTAGCTGTTTCAGCCTGGCATTTTCTATTCCCCTAAGGAAGGCTGACTGAAATTGCCAGTGAATGCTATAAAGAGATCTCCTAGTTGTAATGTCTGAAACTGACCTGGGGATTTTATGTAGAACTCTGCAATGTCAGCAGCTGCTTAGCTACACATATTCCACACACAACCTCTTTTATAGCTTTGACTTAGAGCCAACTTCTGTTTCCAGCTCCAGTGCCAAGAGCCAATGGCTGCTTAGATTCATGACAGCTCATTCTTCCCTAGAACTTTCTTTTCAATTCAGCTGACAGAGGCGGTGGGGTCCTTATTCATCCCAGGGAATATCATGATGCTCTTTGCAGAATTCAGATTAGGTCCTGGTACCAAGCCTGAGTGCTGAGTCCTGGGACTTTGCTACCCTGGCTCTACAGCGTATCACAGGCATTTTCCTCAACGAAGGAGCCTGGAAAGGCAAACCAGTGAGTCCAGTTTGAGTTTGAGTTTAATGATTACTGACTGTTTTTTTAATTCTTCTGCATGGCCAAGAGTGTTATGGCAAAGTTTTCCAGACTTGAATTGGGGGAGAAAAATGTATAATGTGTGACCAAAAACTTTTCTAACATTTTAGCACCTTCTATTCATAATACAGCATCCTTCCAAAAGTGGTCTTGCTCCCAGCCTGTGAAATATGAGAGGAGGTCAGGTTGATGACCTGCCAGGGTGATGGTGGGTATCTGAACACACTGTCAGAGCAGTGTCTTTGATGAAAGTAGTGACCCTGCATTGAGTGATGAGGACAATATGGATGCTATTTCTTAATTGTGTTCTCTGTGTGTATGTTACTTTATATAATTTTCATTGTGGTCCCATTAGTTCTGTAGTAGCCTTATCCTCATTTTACAAATGAAAATGCAGCATTACAAAGTTGTGTGATTTTTCTAGAGTCACATAGCTCATATGAGGCCAGGCTGGACCTTGACCCATAATGACATGCCTTCAGAGCCTATGTTTGTCCCAGTATTTTATAATGTTTCTTGAGTATATTATAACTTGGTTTTTCCCTTCTTCTTTGGTCACTTCCCCGAGTTATAATTTTTCTATTTAAGTTTAATGCAATCACCATGATTTAGATAAAGCCTGAAAGGACATAGTCACCTTTCACTCTAGGTATGGTGGTTGGGTGAGTTCTATCATTAATTCAACAAGTATTTGCAACTATCTTACCAAAGTCTGGTGCTGAGCTGGCTCCTCATGGTCATATAGTTTTATAGGGGACATGGGCTCTAAGCAAATTGCTACAAATGTGATGAGCATCATAAAAAGGAATTCATCAGGCACCACAGGTCATCATGAGTCCAGAGGACACACTGGAAACAGGAGGATAAATAAATAGGAGTCAGTCAGTCTTCCGAAGAAGCTAGGGAAGCGTGTTCTAGGTTGAAGTGAGGCGTGCTCGAAGACTGGAGGTCAACTAGAGGCAGTTAGCCAGGATTCTGCGGTTCCCGGTGAATCACACCTGGGGGCTGAAGCTCCTGGCTGTGACTCCTAGGCTACACACGCAGGGACATCTGAGGAGTGTGCGAACCCAGGCTGGGGCCTGGGGCCAGATCTGTTCCGAAACTTTGAGTGCGGTCCCAGGACAGCCTCCTACTCAGTCTACAGCTGTGCAGTTGTGAGAAAGTTTGGAAGCCTAATTCTTGTTTCAGTCACTCCAGGGAGTTCTGCTGGGAGGGAAGGGGCAGACTAACTCCAAACCACCGTGGGTCAGCACAGGATTCCTGGCTGAATAAAACTCAGGATGGAATTCTATGCAAAAATACAATAAAGCCACCCAGCTCAGAATTTAGAGAAAGGAGCCAAATCTTCCAGTAGATTGTGATCGTGTGGTTTTTATCTCAAAATTGTGTCAGAGTTTATTATTTACTAACCTTTAAGATTTGGAGGGGGAGTGTGCTATAGGATAGATCAGGACTATCTATCTTCTAATAGAAGTAGATAGGAATGGTCCTGCTACATTTTATTTCTGGGGAGTTTGTGACTTTTGCTGTCACAGTTAGTTTCCTTTATTGAGTGAAGGCATTGCTTCTGTGATTATGGTTGAGCTGATAACACATTAAGCTGATATTTATTGATGAGTATCTCTCTGTAGCTTTTTATTGGGTTGAGAACTAGGCTTCATAGGTGAAGGCAAGAGAGCAGCTTTCATGAGAGTCAGACAAGGAGATCCATTCATTCTGACATTCCCCAACTACTTGATGCCAGGCCCTGGGAAAACCCACATCTTGCAGGAGGCCACTGGGGCACCATGGTTATGGTCTCTTGAGCAGAGAAGGCTGGGGAAATGAAGAGACTAAACAGTGAGCTGAGAGGACCACAGACAAAGCTCACCTGCTTCCAGGTATAGGAAGTGAGCAAACGGGGCAAGGAGCCGGCACGGAGAGGAAGCGCTGACATAAGGAAGATAATAAATGTTCTGAGATTTCGGCACCTTCGGGAGCTCTGACACATGACTGCCAGGGCTTAGTTCTCTCTCTGATTCATATTTCTTCTCTACTATGGGATTATTTGGTTCTCGAGCTGTAGAATTATTGACTGATTCCTTTCTGGTCAGATTCTTTTGAGCTACACACAGACTCCTCTCTTGTAATGAAAATCAGGTTTCCTGTTACAGTTTGCTTTACATTTAGGGAACATGTTGCCGTCTGGAATGAGCAAGTGTTGGGTTTGAGTCATATTTTCCACGCCGATGCTGAGCTTTCATGCTTCCTATGTCTGGTGCTGAAGGGGAGACTAGGAAATAAGGAACTGCAGCTAGGTCGGAAATTTTAATTTTTACCCAAAGGGTTAATTGGCTTCTGGAGGGAACAAAGACATGGCACTACTGTGGCTGCTTCCTGCCTACAAAAGAATGAAGTGAAGACCATTCTAAGGTAGCAGCAAGGAGGGCTCTGTGCGGGTGGCCTGGGTCAGTGGGGACTGGATCCATCTCTCAGAACATGTTTTGGAAGAAAAGCTTAAAGAAGTCATCTCATCTTCTATATCTCTGAGGACCATATTGTGAGCTGCCTTCAAAGATTCAGAGCCCATCTTGAGGTCCTTGACCAAAAAAGGCAAATCAGGAAGCAAACCGTTACTGGGAACTGTTTTCTTCAGGGAGTTGTGTAAGTCAAAACAAGTGTTTGGAAAAAAGTCCAATAATCAGCAAATGACAAAGTTCCATGCCAACGTGAAAATTGTGTACATAGTAAGAAGACATTTCTTGTCACTAAAATGGTTATATTAATTTTAAAAATAGTAATTTGGACTTGTTTGACTAGAATTATTTTATTTCCTTTCCAAAAACAAGGATGAAGTAAAGAATGTTTGAACGATGGTAACATACACATGTACACACATGCAAATAGACACACAACACACACAAACACACATACACATATGTACACAAACACACATACAATCACATACTCATACATGCACATATACACACACATAAATGCACATACACAAACACACTCATATATGCACATATACAAACACACACATATATGTACTTATACACATATGTACACACATGCACAACATACAATTAAAAACACACTCAGACATATATGAAAGGCAGAATGGGGAGAAAGAATTTCAAAAGCCTCATGGTACTTTGAACCTATCTTCTTAGGAAGAAGGCAAAATCATCTTTTAGTGAGAAAAATACCTTAAGATAATTTAAAAAATAAGGCCACTTGGATATAGCTTACATAGGAAAAGAGAATAACAAGGATTTAGCAATTTGCAGTATGAAGGAGAATCTCTTGAAGAGGAGAAAATCCCAGGAGACGGGAAGGACAAGCCAGGAAGGAACTCACTATGGTGTCGAATGGTCCCTGGCTTCTTTCTTTGGAAATGCCCAGAAGTGAACTTGGAATTATTTCCTGTCTGGTGCTGTAGTTCCTCTCAGCTACCCCAAAGTCTTACATCCAATTCTCTTGTATTGAACTTTGAGTGAAATGAAGGAAGAAGGAGTGAGAGAAGTAGGAAGAGGTTATCAGATCCAGAAGCAGAGAGCTGGGTGGGACCACGACAAAGCCCATTTCTCCAGGTGTGTTTGAAAGTGACCCTAGACAGCGGGAGTGGGTCAGGGAAGATAGCCGAGTGCTTGGGTTACTCCTGCACTCATTAAGTTGGCTTCTTTTGAGTCAGGAAACTATTTCCAGCAGCCACTGTGTGGCTCTGTGGCCCTCCCACAGGCTTCCTCTTTGCCCTCTGTGAGAGGGCTGAAGAGGTAAACATCTACAGCTTGAGAGGTTTTTCTTGGCCTGAAGGAATCTGAATGTTTCTGTAGATGCGAAGAGGCGTTTGACCCCTAGAGGGTGATCACACCATACGGTAAAGGAGAGGACACTGGGAAGGCAAAAACGGAGAAGAAAACGGTCCTAAATTCCTTGTGCCCATTCCAGCTGGTGTGTTATGGTGTGTGTAATACCCATGTGGTTATGGCAGCCTCTCTCTGGGTATCTCCCAAATCATAAGGCAGAGTCTTTTCTGGACTTGGAGTTTGGTGCCTTTCCTGATGCAAAAAGCTAGGAGCTGGTGAGCTCCAGCCCTTCTGGTCACTCACAAGAGGTTTGGGAAATGAGGCTGGGTGAGGACTGGGGTTCCCTCTGCTTCTGCAGGCGAGACCAGCAATCTCTGATGAAAACTGACTTTTCTACAGACATTGTGACTGCAGCTAGGCAGACTATGCCTGCAGGAGGGAAAGCGGGCCACCTCGGGATGACTTTGAGACTGAAAACTAGAAATTAGAGGCAATAAAATAAGGCAAAAATACCCTTATATAACTGACTGTCAGCAGAGCTTTGGTGCAGCTTCCTAGTGTTGTGAAGCCCAGGGTTGAAAATGGAGTGACCCATCCAGTCACAGGACACAACTTCCCCTCCAACCTCCGCCTCCTTCAAAGCCTGCAGCTGGCCGGTGAAGCCAGCCTCCCTCTTCTGTGGTGTGAACCTGCAAACTTTCCTCCAGCCTAGGCAGGCTGCAGGAAGTCCCCAGAATTCCCCAGGGGGATGTGGAAGCCAGCACAATGTGTACATATTCCACAGCCTGTCCGTAAAAACACTCAAAACCCAGAAACAAATCAGAGCTTTTTCATGTGCACTTTTCAATGAGTTTCGACAAAATTATATACACATATAACCATCATCACAATCAAGATACAGAACAATTCAATCACCTGCGAAACTTCATTGTGCCCCTTCCCAGTCAGTCCCCCCTAACTCCCAACTCCACACACCCTCTGGCCTGCTTTCTATCACTATAGGTTGCTTTGGGCTTTCCTAGAGTTTCATATAAATGGCATCAGATAGTATGTACTCCTTTTGTATCTAGCTTCTGTCACTCTGCATGTTTTTGAGATTCATCCATGTCGCTGTGTGTATCAGGATTTCATTCCTTTTCATTACTAGCTAGTATTCCTGTGTGTGGATGTGTCATAATTCAGCTATCTACATGTTGATGGGCATTAGACTGCTGTCAGTTTTTGACTAATATGAATAAAACTGCTATGAGCATTCATGTGCAAATCTTTCTATAGATCAGTGTTTTGATTTCTCTTGATTAAATAGCTAGGCACGGGATTGCCAGTTGCATGGAAAGTGTATGCAAGAAACTTTCAAACTGTTTTTTAATTGGTTGTATAATTTTATGTTCTGATCAACAATGCCGAAGAGTTCTCATTGCTCCATATCTTCTCCAACACTTGGTACTGTTGATTTTTTAAATTTAGCCATTCTAGGGAGTGTGAAGTTGTATCTCATGGTGACTACTGACACTGAGCATTTCATCATATGCTTATCAGTCACTTGATTTACTTTTGTGTAGTGTCTATTCAAATATTTTCCTTATTTTATTGTTATATTGTCTTATTTTGTTGTTGAGTTTTTAAAAAATATATTGTGGTTTGCCTTTTCATTATCTTAATAGTATTTTCAAAAAGCAGAGTTTTTAATTTTGATGAAATCCAGTATATCATTATTTAATGGTTTGTGTCCTAAGAAATCTTTGATGCTCTCTACATGATGATTTTCTTCTGTATTTTCTTTTAGCAGTTTCATGTATTAGTTCTTATGTTTAGATTTATAATTCATTTTGAGTTAAATTTTATGTATGGTATGAGAATAAGGGTTGATATTCCTTTTTAAAAAATATGGCTGTATATAAAATAGTTGTTGTCACAGCATTTTTAGGAAAACTTATTTCTCCCATGAATTGTTTTGGTGCCTTTGTTGAAAATCCATTGACCATGTGTGTGTGTATCTAGTTCTGGACTCTCTATTTTGTTCCATTATTCTATGCCTTAGTCTACTTGGGATTCTGTAACAAATACCATAGGCTAGCTAGCTAATAAGCTACAGAAATTTATTTCTCACAGTTCTGGAGTCTGGAAAGTCCAAGATCAAGGTGGTGGCAGGTTCAGCACCTGGTCCATCCCTCCTTATTCCTTATTCCTCATGCCCCACGAATGTGAATTATAGCACAGGCTCATCTCTAAGGGAGAGAACAGATGATTCTAGGCAGTAAGTTCAGATTATGTTCCAGATTGCTTCTGGCTAATAGATCTGTGTAATATGTTCATGACTATTTATCTTCTTTCTCTGTAAAATGCTAACAATGACATCTGCACTTAAAACTATCATAGACTGAATGGGACAATTCACCTGAGAGTTAACACATATGAGATGCTCATACATAGTGAAATCATTACTTATCTCAAAACAGTTTTCTTAAGGGAAACTTTAAATAAAGAAATAAAGCAAGAGAGAGAAAATAGTAACATTCCATAAATATTATTTGCACTGAAATAGCTTCAATACATTGTTAACTCCATCCTTTCTGCTTCTACTTACTGGAAGCCTAGTCATGCCTAGATGTGTGTTGAAATAAATGTTAGCATAAAGCATCTGCTATATATATGGCAAAGGGAAAAGAAAAAAATTATAACACAACCAAAAGCAAAAAAAAAAGACTCTGCTTATATGATTGAGGATATATTTTATATACAAATTATTTCAGAGTTGAGGAAGAAAATCAGAGAAACTTAACTGGAAAAAAGCTGGTACATGCCTTTTTTTAAAAAAGTTTTCTGATATTAGATTTCTTTTACCTGCTGGAATATATCAACATTTTGCAAGTTCTACTATAAAGTATGATAAAAGAAAATGAGTGAATATTTACAGATTTTGTTTTGTCTTATTTTGGGTCAGGCTAGTGTTTAAACCTAAATGTCAGCAGATATGCTAAATACATAATGATACAATCATGAACAATTGCATGGATGCCTCCTGGTTTTTCTTGGGATACCTTTGTTCATGCCAAGAGCTGTCTCTGTGTAGATGTAGATGAATTATTTTCTGGGAGTAAGAAGTGGAGAAAAGCAAAGGACATCTCCCTCGTTTCTTTAACCTTGGGGATAAATCTGGTTTTGGCATCTCTCAGAGGGAAAGAATATCTTGACACATACATAAAGCTCTTGGAGAAAGCTTAGTGTCCATTAGCAAGAAAGGGCAAGATTCTGAATACATCTAAATAATCGGCATAGCATTAAAATGCCTGCCTATGGCAGACAGTGCACCAGGATATAAATCATGCTGCTTGCCACGTGCAGCACATCAGACATAGGGTATGACTCTGGCTCATCTAATAAAATGGCTTTTATGAAGTTTGTGTAGATAAATTAAAGAAGCATTGCTAAGAATTATCTTCACGATCCAATTTTGAGAACAGAGCCGAATATGCAAGGCTACATTTATAATGAAAACTAAGCATCTCTCTGTTGAGATGCACATAGGCAGGAAATTGATCAATGCATCAAGTGTTCAAGAAATCCACATGCTCCTCCTAAAAGTCAGGGGTGACTGGCATTAATTTTGGCATTCATTCTAACTACTAAGATTTGTTCTCAATTTATTCTCAAATCACAAGGTACAAGACCCTCTTAGGGGCAATAATTATAAGGACTGCCTACCCTGGGGAAAAATTATGCCTCCGGAATCACTTCTTGGTTCCCAAGTGTGTCATGTTTTGCTAAAATATTTCTAACGTTGAAGTTAGGGTTCCTTTGATATCTTCCCAGGAATTTTTCTCCAAATAGTTTAGGCCAAAAATAAAGCAAAAGGCATCTTACTTTTCTTCTCCTTGTGTTATCTAGAGGATAATTTTCTATGCTTCTCTCCAAGTGGTCCTGGATCAGAATCCAAGAAAAAGGATCTCTCTTTTCCTGAAAGTCCATTATGACCAACACAACTTGAGCCTGTGCAATGGGGACAGGAGTGCGGAAAATTCACCAGGAGGTAAAATGGAAGTCAGACAGGCAGTAGTTAAAAAGTCTCCCAGTTACCTGTATGGTCAGTTCAGCTCTGTCCTGATCTGAACATGTTTTTTCATAGTGATGTTATTCAAGGCTCAAATTCCTAGATTCCTCGGTGTAAATAAATCTACTATGTATAACTAGCCTACAACAGAAGGCACATCACCGTATATAGAATGTCAGAGAGGCTTCGCTTTGATGAAAAGAAAAACTTAAATGTTTATACAAAATTCTGTAGGTCTGGATACCATTAACTTTTAGCAATTAATAAAAGTGACACTAGGACACAATAAATTCTAGTTTTCAAAGCAACAATTTGACTTTATACATTGCTTCTGCCTCACTGGTGTTTGAGATGAAAGGGGCAGTAATTGAAATGAAACTCATCAGCATTAAAGAAGGGAGAAGCTAAGGGGGGGGGCGGCGGTAAAGAAGGTTGTGGAATCCTGAGGCACCAGCAGGAGTTTATGGACCTGAGGAGGCAGCCATGGGGACACGAATCTGCTTAGGAGCAAGACCAGGGCCTGTTGAAACTATTTTAAGTCTTTGAAAGATGAGAGAATAAGCAAGGGGTTAGTTAAACACATTTTGTGTCTTACCTTCCTTTGTTCCAGCTCTATTACTTAAAAAAAAATCTTATACTTTTACTAGACAGGTTTCTGTAAACTGACTTTAGAAGCTAGTGGAAAAATAGATATAATATGAGAATAAGGGATAAACACACAGCTGACATGGTCCTGAGCTATCTTGCCATTCTGGGGGCCTTCTTTCGAAATCTAAATAGGTCTAATAGCTAACATTTGTCAAGTGCTTGGCATGTGCCATGGGCTCTTCTCAGTGCTCGCCGCACCTCCTCTCACTCATTCTTTACTGGAACATATCTAATCTTCCATATCGAATCTTACCTTCTCCTTCCCTCTCCCCGCAGTCCATTCTCCCCTGAGTTTTTGGAACGATCTTTTCAAAGCAAATCTTATTTTGTCATTCCCTTGTTCTCAACCTTTCAATCACTCCCCATTACTCTCAGAAACATATGCAAGGTTTTTTATTTGGTCTCCAGGGTGCTGTCTGCTCTCCTGTCACTGTGCCCCTCTCTGTTTTTGGAGTGCATAGCACTGGCCTTCTTTCCTTTAGTCATGTGCTCACACTCCATGCCCTACACATGCACACAAGGCCACCGCTCCTGGGCTGCTCTGCTGTGATTAGCTCCCACATACAGCTCAAATGCTGTGTCCTGGAGAGGACCATCCCAACTCCTCTCATAAGATCCATCCCACATCACATGCTGTCATTGCACCTGTAACTCCTGGGTTGCCCTCATCATAGTTGTCATTGTTCATCTGGAGGGTGACCCTTTCCTTCTTTCACATCTTTTCCACTAGACCGGAATTGCTATAGGGGAGGAGTCACCTCTATTTTTGTTTCACACAATTTCCTCAGCCCCCATCACAATGCCTGGCACAGAAAAGGTGCTTTATTCAGATTGACTGATTGAATGGTTAGATGGATGCTGCATAAAACCAAAACCAACCTGACTTGCCTTAACACAAGGGTCTTATTATCCAGAGAACCAATGGTTCACATGGGAAGAACCAGTGCATCAAGTCGATTTGCTCTTAAGAAGCTACATTTGATTTTAACTTGTTTTTTTGGAACTCAGTCAGCAATGAGCAGGTAGGGTTAGAGTCTGTATCCCGTAAGCTACATTTTCTTCAAGGCTCATATTGGTTACACAACCCTTTCTCCCTCCAAAACATTTTGGTCATCCTCTACTTCACCTCCCTGTCTTTACCATAATTGCATCCCTCCTGTATTTTTTTATGGAAAAGCCCTTTTGTTTTGAAGTTCATATTCAATTTCAATGACTTTCCCCCTTCCTGCTGCTTCATTGCTTTCCTTGAAGATGGAGGTGCCCAATTCATAGTCTTCCTCTTTAATTCAATTATTTCTATTATCTGGGAGATTTTGATCTTTATGAAGCTCATTCATGCCAAGCACTGTTCTTACAACTTCCCTCCTCCACCACGACCAGAGCTACCCTAGGCATCACTCCACTGCATTCTCACACACCTCTCCCGCCAACTCACACTCACTCATCTTACATCAACCTTCTAACCACACACTTCCAGCTCCCTCTTTCCTTCACTCCTAGTAGTCAGCATCCTGTACTCTCTCTAGAACCTCATCTCTCTAGAAACCCTGTCCTGAAAGTTTCCCAACTTTGGATCAATCCCCAAACTGACCCAGAGGAGATCATCCCCACTCCTGTATCTGAGCTCTTTTGGAGAAGCCCCCACACCTGTGCAGATGAGTACTGTGGGACATTGGTGGTCTGCAGCAGCAGCTGCGCCCACAAGTCTGTTTGGAATGTCTTCCTCCCATCCTTGGCAGCAACCTGTGGCAGAAGCAAGACTTCACCATGCTCCTCTCTCTTCCACCCGATCCTCACCAGCACTCTACACAGTGGCCTAGCCTCCAACTGTATCAAGGAAATGAAAGGGAAAGGATATGAATGGCTTCATCATCCATCTCCCTTTCATCTTCAAATTTGTGTGCAACCACATCAATCCCTCTAGCTGCCTAAATCCCATACAGTGGAATATCTTCTCTGTTGATTAAGGACAGTCTTCTTCACCTCTGCTTTGGATCAGATCTCCTCCTATTAACATTTTGCCATCCTAAACTGTTCCCTGTTTACTCTGCCTCAGCCTCTTTAATGCAGCTGGCAAGTTGGCATCAATGCCCAGAGACTCATGTCCTGCACTGCTCTGGAATTCCCCAGTCTCACCTCTCTCTGCCTCTGTCTTTGGCCCCACGGTTTCTCTATCCCATTCTTCATTTAGCACCTGTAGGTAGTCGGCATGCTTTCAGATATCTGACCCTTGTTCTCACCTTTCTATTTCTAGAATCTATGCTTTAGTTCCATGCACAATACCCTCAAGCACTAGAATCTGTCAAAATGCAGAAAACCTGAAACTCACCTAACTAGGTGCAGGCCTTTGAGCTTCCCTCCTCCCATACTGAAAAAGAATGGAAGATGAGACACTTGCGTTATAAGAAATGCTGTCTTCTCTTTGAGTGCTGTCTTTTCTTCTATTCAAACTTCCATAATAGAGTCTACATACATGATCTACATGTATATTTGATTAATCATGGGTTAAACCTATCAAATGTGAATGTAATATCACAAGGATGGACATGCAGGGAGGAATAAAGGTATGAACAAAGGAAGAAGTAAACAATTTAAAATCAACAATTAGACACAAAGACATGATATGGGAGCTATAATTTATTACTCTTATTTTCTAAGTCCATATGGGAGAATCAAAAACGGGGAAATTTTAGAATATAAACATTTCCTATTATACCTTCTCAAACACAGGGTGAGATAAAAGACATATGTTCTTCAGAATATGATAAATCTATGTCCTGGGGAAATACATGCTTGACAAATAAGAGAAGTGGAGTGCTTTGCTTGAAGGGGTCCTGTAGGCAAAAGGTTCTCATCTAGTGAGCTGGGCATCCTGGTTTATTATGTAATTTCTAAGTACCACAGTTTCTCAGCTGTAATAAAATCTCTGAGGATCTCTTCGAGACTGAAATTCTGTATTACCTTCCTTCATCTTCATAGACCCAAGACTTAGAAAGCACTTATCTAACTCTTAATTTCATATGCATTTTAGATTTACATGTAATAAAAATTTGATGTCTCCTCAAAGATCAGACAAATTAATAGAAATAGAGAAAATTTTTTTGCCTGAGGAGCCAATTCACCATCCAAAATCACATCCACATACCCTGGCAGCAGGCTTGGAATTGCAGGAGAGCATTCTTAATTCCAGAGACCACTCTTGCTACTGTGGGAACAGACATAGTCTAGTAGAGTCTTTTTCATTCTGTAATTAGCATGGCCATTCTTTTTTTCAAGTAAGTAGTTGAAACCTACTGATTGTATGACAGTATCTTCTTTTCTCTATGCATCTAAAATTTTCCTAGACTTTCTAGGAAGAATATGCACATCTGCAGTGGAGGATGAGAGTGTTGGCAGTGTGAGGTTTAGGGAATAATGAGAGAGGCACAGACTGGAAAGGATGCTGATTCTGGGTGTCTGGGGACCACAGAGTCCTCTCTCCAGACCCTTCACCATGAGAGAGAGGTAGGTCCCATCTCTTAGCTTTCTGTGCAGTTCTTCTGGGTCCTGACTTCAGTAAAGCCCTCTGTAGGTTTTCTACACTTTCTAGGGGATTGAGAGATTTTTGTTGATGTTTTGTTTTGTTTCTTTTCCTAATCCCTCAAATACGTTTCTAGAGAACTACTTCCCAGACATTTGTGAATCATGTTTTAAAATTGAGGACAAAGTTTGCTCCACTACAAAATATTTTTAAAAAAAATCCTACTAAACTACGATCTAAGATTACCATTATTTTATTTAATACATTATAACAATGAAAATGTAAAATGGATAGACAGCCACATCTTATGCCATAGTTCTATCTCTACTACTAGAGTTCGGAACTTTACATGTGTGGATTTGAAAACACAATATTATAGTTACTTTTCTCATTTTGTCTTCATCCAGTTAAAGTTTTACCACAAAATGGCACCAATCATCCATGTTGGGATTGCTGTCTTAGGGATGACTTCTACTTGAAAACCAATGGCTCTTTCATCTACATTTTTAGTAACACTCCTTCATTAGTAAACCCTCAGAAAGATCTGATCTGTCCTTTCTCTCACAGTGGATGTATGTTGGACATGTTTAGCATGTGCTATATTGCATTATGTGTTCTTTTCTCAAACATACTGGAAGAGCAGGGACACTTTTATGGTCTACAAAGAAGAGGGTTTGGCTGGTTTCAGTGGGAGCTGGTCTCCTGTTTGCCTAAAAAGGATGCCATTGTCCGCATACATGTCCACTGATCATGGCTGCTGATTCATAATCCCCAAGGAAGAGCCAGAAAAAAATGGTTTAAACAAGAATTATTTTTTTACAAGTCAAATGGATAAAATTTTTAGAATAAACACAAGACCGAGAATTTTTTTAAAAAAATTATTTTTGATCAGCACAATAATTACACATATTTATGGGGCACATAGTGATGTTCTATAAAACACTAGAATTTATTCCTCCTGTCTAGCTGTAATTCTGTGCCCTTTAACAAATCTCTCTTTATCCTCTCTTCCCTCATACTCTTCCCAGCCTCTAGTATCCTCTGTTCTACTTTTTACTTCTATGAAATTAATTTTCTAAAGCTTCTACATATGAGTGAGCACATGCAGTATTTAACTTTCTGTTCCTGGCTTATTTTACTTAGTACAATGTTCTCCAGTTTCATCCACTTTGCAGTAAATAATAGAATTTTATTCTTTTTTTATGGCAGAATAGTAGTCCATTGTGTATATACATCATAATTTCTTTTTGCATCTGTTGTTGGACACTTGGGTTGATCCTACATCTTGGCTACTGTGAACAGTGCTGAAATAAACATGAGGCGGCAGACATGTCTTTGATATACTGATTTCGTTTTGTTTGGATAAATAGCCAGTGGTGGGGTTGCTGGATCATATGGTAGTTTTATTTGTAGTTTTGGGGGGAACCTCTATACTACTCTCCATAAGGGTTATACTAGTTTGCATTTGCACCAATGGTGTACAACAGTTCCTCTTTCTCTGCATCCTCACCAACATTTTTATATTTTTGACAATAGCAATTCTATCTGGGATGAGATGATATCTCGTTGTTTTGATTTGCATTTCCCTGATGATTAATGATGTTGAACATTTTTACATGTATTCGTTGGCCATTTGTGTATCTTGAGAAATATCTGTTCATATCATTTGCCCATTTTAAAATCAGTCTTTAAAAATTTTTTTTTCTATTGAGATGTTTGAGTTCCTTGTATATTCTTGAAAATTAATTCCTTGTCAGATTAATAGTTGAAAATATCTTCTCCCATTTTGTAGGTTGTCCATTCACTCTGTTGATTGTTTTGTTGTTTAGAAGCTTTTTCATTTGATATAATTTTATTTATTTTTGCCTTAGTTGTCTGTGCTTTTGAGATCTTTTTTATAAAATATTTTCTCAGATCGATGTCTTGAAGCATTTCTCCTATGTTTTGTTCTAGTAGCTATATATTTCAGGTCTTAGATTTAGTCCTTGGATTTATTCTGAGTTGACTTCTGTACAGGGTGAAACATGAGGGTCTAGTTTTATTCTTTGCATACGGATATCTAGTTTTCCCAGGACCATTTATTGAAGAGGTTGTCCTTTTCCCGGTGAATGTTCTCAGTGCCTTTGTCAAAAATCAGTTGGCTGCAAATACGTGGATTAACCTCTGAATTCTCTATTCTGTTCCATTGACCTGTGTGTGTGTTTTTATGCTAGTGCCATGCTGTTTTGGCTACTCTAGCATTGTAGTATATTTTGAAGAATAGTAATGTGATACCTTCAGTTTTGTTCTTTTTGCTCATAATTGCTTTGGCTAATCAGAGTCTTTTTTGATTCCATACAAATGTTAGGATTGTGTTTCTTTATTTCTGTGGTATTCTGGTCGGGATTGCACTGAATCTTTGGTTAGTATGGCCATTTTAACAATATTAATTCTTCCAGCTCCTAAGTATGAATGTCTCCCTATTTTTTTGTGTGTTTTCTTCCATTTCATTCATCAGTATTTTATAGTTTTCCTTGTAGACATCTGTCACCTCCTTGGTTAAATTCTTTTTCTAGATATTTTATTATTTTTGTAGTTATTGTAAATGGAATTGCTTTCTTAATTTTTTTCAGCTAGTTTGTTGTCTGTATATAGAAACACCACTGATTTTTGTTGTTGATTTTGTATGCTGTAACTTTACTGAGTTTATCAGTTCTGAGTTTTTTGGTAGAGTCTTTAGACTTTTCTATATATAAGATCATTTATGTGCAAACAGGAACATTTTTACTTCCTCTTCTCCAATTTGGATGTCCTTTATTGCTTTCTCTTGCCTAACTGCTCTGTCTAGGACTTCTAGTTCTATAATGAATAAGAGTGGTATCGTTATTTTGCTCCCATTCAGTATGATTTTAGTTTGTTATATGTGGCCTTTATTATGCTGAGTTACTTTCCTTCTATACCTAATTTATTGAAGGTTTTTATCATGAAGGAATGTTGAATTTTGTCAAGTGCTTTTTCTGCATCTGTTGAGATGATCATGTGATTTTTTTTTTTGCTTTATTCTGCTGATGTGATGTATCATATTTATTGATTTGCCTATGTTGAACCATCCTTATATCCACAGGATGAATTCTACTTGATCATTGTGTGTGATCTTTTTGATGTGCTGTTGGATTCAATTTGCTAGTATTTTGAGAATTTTTGCCTTTATATTCATGAGGGATATTGGTCTAGAGATTTCTTTTGACATCATGTCCTTTTCCGGTTTTCGTATCAGAGTTATGCTGGCCTTCTAGAATGGCCTCCTTGAATAGAAGAATTGATATTAATTCTCCTTTAAGAGTTCAGTAGAATTCAGCTATGAAGTCATCCAGTCCTGAACTTCTCCTTGTTGGGAGACTTTTATTGTCGATTCATCTCATTACTTGTTATTGGTGTATTCAGGTTTTCTATTTCTTTTTGATTCAATATTGGTAGGTTGTATGTGTCCAGGAATTCAGCCATTTCCTCTACATTTCCTTCTGTGTTCTGTATCTGATTTCTAATGGAAATAGATATATTACAGTATCCAAATGTTTTGAAATTTAATAATTTTAAGGCTAATATAGGAGATAGGAATAGGGAAACAAAGTTTGGCTGGTAGCATGATTGATGATTGTTGAATTTTTGGTGAGGAAATAGACCCCAGGCCTTGATCTAGAAGGAGGAAGAGTAAGACAAAGAGCACTATGTTGGTTGCCGAATAAAACAAGGAGCATTTAAATTTGTTGTGGTAACTTAAGAAGGAAAGAGTGAGAGGGCTCTGGATGAACGGGAAGCAGGGCCAGCTGCATGGAAGGCTGTAGGAAGCAGGGGTCAGCCAATGAGATGCTTCCCGGGGGAAATCAGCCAGGAGGCTTTTCTAGGATCAGGAGGGTCATATATGGACTAACAGGCAGTGTTCTGTTATGTGCTCCTTTACCTCTGACTCCTTAGTAAATTTTGTTAAAACTATCCAAAGATGGTAGTTTATCAAAATTAAAGTTGTTTGAGAACTTTAAAATAGTCGATTAACAGTTGTAATCATAGAAAAGCATCCATGCTTCCACATTTGGTTTGATGCAGACTGGAGAGAAACAGCAGATGCAAGCATTGAGAATCCAAGTGAAAGACACTTAAACAGAAGGAGGATATTAGAAGAGGGAGTAACTATGAGAAATGGAAAGTCCCTGAGATTCCTGAGAAATGCAGGGAGTTGACTAAGTGAGAGATGGGGAATAAACTCATTTTTATTTTAACATTAAAGAGAAGAGTGCTCTCATAAGATGGAAGACTTGGAAACACCCACACAGCAGATTCTTGGGTTGCACTAGCAAATACATCTGACAATTTTACAAATGGCAACTTCTCCTGACTTGTTACTGACAAGTTGAGCAATGTCTTCAACTTTATGGTGTAAACGGAACTGGGAATCCTGCCTATGATATCCAACATCTTCATGTCACAGGAGGATCGTAGTAAAGTTATTCTCAGCACCCAAAATTCTACATAAGAAAATGATTATAAGGGTAAGCCATATTCAAAATAATCTGGTTTTAGTGCCCAAGCCCACAAAGTTGTGTTGTATAAAATACTGCTTCCTTTAAAATGATGGTCTTGAGAAAACAACATCAAACAGAACTTTCTGAGATTAAGAACAGGAAATGAATGATTCAGCAGGCTGGATATCACCCAAGGAGCTGTCTTCACAGCTGTAAGGAATAGCTGCGAAAAGTTCCAGGGGACTTGCCTGGTACCATTTGAAGGCAGTCAGGCTGGGAACCAAAGAGATCTCCACGGAGTGTGGTGAAGAGCAGTTGGACAGCCCAGCTTCAACTCCTCCGAAATATGTCATCCTGGTGCCGCTCTTTCTTATCTTCTACCTGCCTCTGAATCCACATTTGGAGATGCTCCAGGGTGACTCAGGACATGAGAGAGAGCAAGCATCATCCATAGCAGGAAAGTCAAGATGTCTGTTCTGCTCTGAGAGACTGAAAGGATGATTTATCATGGAAGCTGACACTGCTGTGCTGTTTTCCAAAATCTAATATAGTGCTGGTTATCTGGAAAGGACTGCCTTGGGGCAAAGCCGGGGTGAGAGTGCAGTTAGTGCTGATTCATTTGTGCGATCTCTCTCTCTCTCTCTCTCTGTCTCTCATATCTTAAAGTACAATTAGCAAACAACCAGATTTTGGCTGCTATCGTCTAATTTCTGCCCAGTGATTCTCACCTGTACAACACTGCTGACTCTGTGGAGTACATTTTGTGGGAAATAGCCCAGGCATTAAGATTTGAGACCTGATATTGAAAGAATAGAAGCCCTCAAATGTGTCTTCTTGAACACACGGTGCCTTGCTTTAGCAGAAGAGCAAAACCCATCTACCTCCTGTAAGCATTTCCACTACTTAGTCCTGAAACGTGTTCCAAAAGCCTTCTTTGCCTTCTTCATCTTCTCTTTCTAAAACATGTGTTTTCATCATGTCACTCTTTTGCTCAAAAATCTTCAGATATATCTGCAGTATCATTATAGTATGAGATAGATTTTTTTCTGAGTCTTATCTGTGTTCTGTTTATTTTATCATCTCTGCAGCTGCATACAACCTTTTCAAAATGAGCTGGGGTATACATGCAAGGACACATACATGCCTCATAAGTAATAAGACATACATTAGACTTTTTCTGTCATCTAACACTTCTGTCAAAGGCCCTGAGCTGAGGACGAGGATAGAAAAGTGCCTCATATGTTTCCAACTGTGCATATCTTCTCCAGAAATTATTAAGAGGTGGTCAAAGTGGTCTTACAAGTCTCTGTTCCAATCATTAAATATTCATAGACAGAGAAGACTATAAATGTAAGGGGAGTTAAATATAGTGGAGGAAGTTTTAGCAGTTTTCATGTTGCATTGTTGCCTAAGTGGGGACTGACCAGCAATTCCCATCCCACAAACCAGATGAGAAGGGCTCTAAGAAAACTGTTCATGGAAACTGTGGTTGCTGAAAGAAACGAAGCCTGCATTTCCCTCCACAGTGAGACGCTTTGCTGAGCTACGGTGTCTGCAGGTCTTCCGCAGGGCTTCCAGTCCAGCAGAAGAAAAACTGGTGAGAGAATTCTCAAGATAATTTTGTGTATCTCTGAAAACTTGTGGTGTTTATGAGTGTGGACAGCAATGCTCACTTCTGACCTGGAAAGTCCTGATGGCAGGAAGCTGGATTGAGCAGGTGCAATTGCAGGGTGGGGATGAAGGTCAGAAGCATGGCAAGGATGTTTGAGTTTGTCAAAGTGCACAGACACTGAAGAGGAGAACCAGCCTAAAGGCTTTTTAAAGGTACCCTTATGAAGAGGACTAGCTTTGGGCTCCATGCCAGCTATGAGCATTTTTGTCAGGTGTATTCCTAGGGTCAGGGGCTTGTAGATGGTCACAAAGGAGAGCTGGAGAGTACAGTAGCTATATCAATCTGCACAGGGCTTCTAGAGAGGCAGCACATGCACCCCATGAGAAATATCACTTTAGGCCAGCCCATGGTGACCAAAAGAACTACATCAGCAGGAACAGTTAAATAATACAAACTAAAAACATTTCCTCCATCTCATTCTCAAGACATGAGAGGGACCATAGAATCTGACCCAGATGTTGATAAGGGAAGGGAGGTCTTGTATAGCACATTTAAGGTGCTGGAGGAAAAAATAAAACTGTTGTTTTTGCTCCAGTGAGTTTAGTCTGTGCAATAAGCATTTTACTTATATATATATGGGTGCAACATAGCCAAAAGTTTTATTATTTTTAGAAATCAATTCAATAAACATTTTGCAGATTATATCTTAGCAAGATGCATGGTGCTTATGATATAGAAAGAAATAATTAACACTTCTTAAGGAATTTGTATGAGGAAGAATACATATGTTTTTGTAGTCATAAAGTCATATGAATTGGCCGGGCATGGTGGTTCATGCTGGTAATCCCAATGCTTTGAGTGGCCAAGGCAGGAGAATTGCTTGAGGCCAAGAGTTCAAAATGAGCCTGGACAACATGGTGAGACCCTGTCTCTACAAAACATAAAATTTGTGCAGTGATGCACATCTGTAGCTACTCAAGAGGGAGGATTAGGTCCAGGAGTTTGAGACTACAGTGAACTATGATTGTGTCATTGCACTCCAGCCTGAGGGGCAGAGCAAAACTCTGTCTCTAAAAAGAATAATAATAAACAATAAAAATTATTTTAAAAACAAATAGAGTACAATTTGTATTATCATTTAACAGATGTATTGCTTACTTATTTATAGCTTGCACTAAGCAGGTGGAAATATAGTATATGGGAATGCAGAGTGAGGAGCATCCAATGGGTATTTCTGGCTCTGATGACTTGGCCACAACTGGATTGAGTTTTATTGATCACTACTTCTTCAAAAATCTACTTTTTTGCTATTCCATAGAAGAAAATGTGTACTTCTCTCTCTCTCCTTGTTTTACTAATTGACTTGTGCTATGGTCTGAATATTTGCATCTTGCTAAAATTCATAAATTCATATGTTGAAATGTTAATGCCCAAGGTCATGACATTAGAAGGTGGGGGACTTTGGGAAAATGATTAGGTTATGGGATTGGTGCCCTTATCAAAGGAGCCCAGAGAGCTCCCTTTCCCCTTCCACTATGTGAGAACACAGTGAGGAGATAGCTGCCTTTGAACCAGGAAACAGGTCCTCACTGGACACCAAATCTGCTAGCACCTTGATTATGGACTTCTTACCCTCCAGAACTGTGATAAATAAATATGCCTCATTTGCAAAAGTTGAAAGATGATTTATAAAACCAGTTTGCCAAACTACCATGTTAATGACTGAGTAAGATTTGAATCATTTTAGAAGAATCTCCAAATGATCCAAGTTTACGGGCAGAAGGCCAAATTTCTGTGTTTTATTTCCCAGCTTAGATTTCTGGAGGTCTCTAAATAATGTCAGTCCTTTTCAGTGGTGTTACCTTTCTTAAGGAAGTTCTGGGCTCTACAAATGCCACGTGTGCAGCTGCTGGGGATTTATGGCTGAGTGTCTCTAGTGGATTCAGGCCATCCTTTCTGGGAATTTTGGCAGCATTTGCAACTGGATTCCTGCAGCACAGCCTACTGCACAGCTCCTGTCCTAGGACCTGCCATCTGTCTTAATGGTTTCTCAAGTATTATGTTCTACTCCTTTTGGTTGAATTTTTTGTTTTTCCAAGGTACATTCTTTAGTAGCTTTTAAATAATAGGTACATGAAAAGCACATTCTCTAAGTCCTTGCATACCTGAAATTTTTATTCTGCCAGTACACTTTATGAACTGTTTGAGGGATTTTGTTGTTGTTGTTGAGCATAGTTCATACACCATAACATTTGTCCTTTAAGTTATGCTATTCAGTGGTTTTAGTGTATTCACAAAGCTCTCCACCCATCACCACTATCTAACTCCAGAACATTTTCATGATTGACTGGGGACTTCACTTTTAGGTGTTTATGCATCCAACGTCCTGTAAAATTTGGGAGTAAGGACTACATATCATATACCTAGTGCTAGGCAAAAGCAGTTGTTCATTTATGTAAAGGTAAATGGAAGTCTAGAGATTGCCTCTGGGTTTGGTGAAGTAAGAGGCTGTCTTGAGAAAGTACGTGGGTAAGGATCTGTGGGCAACCTACAAGAGATGAGGAAGTCTCCAACTAATACCAGAAAGAGGCTGGGACCCTGAGTCTTACAACTGCAAGGAAATGAATCTGCCAACTACCTGAGTAAACTTGGAAGAAGATTCTTCCCCAGTAGAGCCTCCAGGTGAAAACACAGCCCAGGCAATCCTTTGATTACAGCCTTGTGAGATTCTAAGCAGGAAATTCACCTAAGCTATGTTCAGAATCCTGACCCACAGAAACTGTGAGATAATAAATGTGTGTTACTTTAAGCTAAGTTTTGTGGTAATATATTACATAGCAACAGAAAACTAATATATCTGACCTCAACATCTTCCTATTGTTCATTTCAGTGATTGTTCCAGCATGGGGCAGCCAACCTTCATTCAGTATTTGTCAGCAACCAAGAATGGGCCTTCAAATTGAAGAGAAGGCCCCAATATGTTATAAATTTACTCCAGCTTTTGAAGAAGTCACTATTCCTCACATTCCTTTGAGGAAAATAGTTTGAAAGTCCAAAAGCAAGTCTGCAAAGTCATGACGTGGTGAATGTCTTCAGAGTCTTCCCTACCATAGGGAAAGAGCTGAGGAATACAGAGCTGATACCAGCACTGCCATTGCTAGGACTGAAAATATGAAAGAGACAGAAGGTATTATTTGTTGAAATCCCATTTTTGTTTGTTTGCTTTGATGGATGAGGAGACTGAAGCCCAGAGATCTGATAGGAAACAGTTGGATGGGCTACATAGAGCATCAGATTTAGAATCAGGCGGATCCTAGATTGGCTACTTCCTAACCTCAGAGAAGTGACATAATGTCAATGGTGAAGTCATCCATCTGAAAAACAACGCAGCGAAGGTCTGCTTTAAATTTTGATTGTGGTAATTAGCAGCATGTAAAGCATTTAGGATGGGGTGGCATTTAGTGCATGCTGAAGTTTCTTTCTAACCTTCCTGTTTTCACTTGCTCATGGTCACAAAGTTAGTTACATCTAGAGGTAAAATGACTCCAAAATTGTTTGTTTGTTTGTTTGCTTGCTTGACTTTTCCATCCTAATGCCCACAGTACTTCTCCCGGAAGAGCCTGCCCAGTCCTGATCGAGGCTGCTGTGCAGCACGGTAGTGTTAGTGCCAAATGTCAGCAACCTGTCTGATTCTGGGGCCAAAACTGCACTCTGAGCTTTGGAGCCAAGCAGGAAACAAATATCCAGGGAAATGGAGTGTTGGATTTCATTTGTTTATTGGAATTTGCTTTTCTATATTAAATTCTGCTGTTCTCAGTCTTGCAGGAATCTTCTAGGAAACATGGCATGAGGCATGTGCTGCTACTTTGATCTAGTTTGCACTGTACCAGATGCTCATGGCTTCTGGTTCTCAGACTCCTTAAATTGGATGCAGCATGATGGTTATGCACCAAGGGCAGTCTTCACTGCCTGAGTTTCACATTGTTCGGAGGGACCTTTTTATGCTTCCCAGGGACATGTTTTCCTGAGTCTTCATCACTAAATTTTCTGGGCAGATGGAATAGCAGGAAAAGCACTTAGATGGGAAAACATTTGGTGCATTTGAGGAGCTAAAAGGCCAGTAGTTCTGGAAAATGATAAATATATGTTAGAGTGGCGGCAAGTGAAACCACAGAGGTAGAGAGGGCCAAGCTTAGCAATTCCCTGCAGGTTGTGGTGAGATGCATTTCTCTACATGCAATGAGGTTTTTACTTTTTAACAATCCAATCAATCAAGTAAACAACAAAGCTTAAGCAATAGAGCATGACTAATAGTGTCAAACACCTTTTTATGCCTCTCATTGTTACTACTCCCATACCTCCCCAGCTAAACTTCCACTATTGTGAAATTTATATTTATGAATCAATTGCTTTTGGTGTGGTTTTGTCTCGTAAGAATGCTTTCCCAAACAAAGATATTGTGATGCTTCATACAATTTTGACTTTTATGGAAATGGAACAGTTCTACCTGTCTTCTTTGGCAACTATATCGATGTCTCAACTTTGATTTTCCCAATTCACCCATGTAGATGTGTGCCAATGTAATTATATTTCACTATGTATAGTATTCTATTGCATGGCTATACCTATAGACAGCAGCTGTTTCCAGTTGTTATATAACAAATACTGGTGCTATGGACCTCTTTGTACATGTCATATTGGGTATGCTTGCAAGCACTTCTCTGGGACACAAAAATAAGGGTAAAATCGCTGAGCCATATCTTATGCATATCTCCAAATTTAAGAGAAAATACCCAATTGTTTTCCAAAATAGTTGAACCAATTTACATTATCAGCAACAGACTATGAATCCCCATTTTTCTACATGCTCAAAAAATGTTTTTTATTTTTTAAAATTTGCCAGCCTTTTGAGTGTAAGAATGTATCCCATGACTTTAATTTGCCTTTGGTTCATTATTAACAAAATCGAGCATCATGTCATTTGTCAGTTTATTTTCATGTTTGTTTTCCAATGAGTTGCCTATTTGTATTTTTGTCCATTTTCATAATGTTATGTTTTTTATTAATTTATTTAAGTTCCTTTAAAACATTATATAATGATCCCTTTTAAAGATCATGCATTGAAAATATCTTTGCCTAGTTTGTGGCCTTTTAAAGTTTACTGATAATAGGTTCTTTCATAATAATAATAGATTCTTTCCTAAACAGACATTTCAATATGTACATAGTAGAATTGATTTTCTTTTGAGTTTTTCTTTTTGTATCTTATTTACTGAATCCTTTTTTTACCTGGAGATAATAAAGATCTATGTTCTCTTCCAAAGTTATCAAGTTTTATTTTTTAAGTCTTAATTCATCTGGAATTAATTTTTCAGTTGGCATAGGGGTAAAAGGATATTATTTATTTTACTGTGAGATTAATCCGTTGGTCAAGCACTAGGAATTAAGTCCTTTTCCCATTGCTCTGCCATGCTTCTTCTGTAAATAATATTTATTGAATATGAAATTGTTCTGGATTTCTTCCTATTGTCCTGCTTTTCTTAGATGTTTGTTTAAGAATTTCTTATACTGTTTCAAAGTTTGGTGTTTTTTTTTAAAAAAGATTTTTATGCAGCATTTAAAATTCTTTTTAGCAGGAAGTTTAGTCTAAAGAGCTGGCCTGCCATTTTCAACATCTGCAGATTATTTAACTTTAAATCATTCCTACATTTCTGGGATAAACTCAATTTAGCCATTGCATATTTATTTTAACACTGGTGAATTTGTATTGTCAAATTTTGTTTAGGATTTTTGCATACACATTTATGAGTGGTATTTGTCTAATTCTCTTGTACATAATGTTCTTCTCTGTTTATTTTGTCATAGTAATCTTTGGCTCATCATATAATGAGTGAGGAGTGCATCTCCATTTATGTTCTCTGGAAGACTTTAAATAACACTGGAATGATTTGTGATTTAAAAGTTTTGCAAAATTTTCTAATGAAATATTTTGGGCTTGATGTTTTCTTTCTGGGAAGATTTCTTTTTTAATTATACTTTAAGTTCTGGGGTACACGTGCAGAACAGGCAGGTTTGTTACACAGGGATACAAGTGCATGATGGTTTGCTGCATCCATCACCCCGTTATCTACATTAGATATTTCTCCTAATGCTGTCCCTCTCCTATCCTCCTACCCCACTGTTATCCTTCCTCTGGCCCCCCCATCCCCCAACAGACCCCAGCGTGTGATGTTCCCCTCCATGTATTCCATTTGTTCAACACCCGCTCATGAGTGAGAACATGTGGTGTTTGGTTTTCTGTTCTTGTGTCAGTTTTCTGAGAATGATGGTTTCCAGCTTTATTCATATCCCTGCAAAGGACATGAACTCATCCTTTTTTATGGCTGCATAGTATTCCATGGTGTATATGTGCCACATTTTCCTTATCCAGTCTATCATTGATGGGCATTTAGGTTGGTTCAAGTCTTTGCTATCGTGAACAGTGCCACAATAAACATATGTGTGCATGTGTCTTTATAACAGAATGATTTATAATCCTTTGGGTATATACCCAGTAATGGGATTGCTGAGTCAAATGCTCTTTCTATTTCTAGATTCCTGAGAAATTGCCACACTATGTTCCACAATGGTTGAACTAATTTACACTCTCACCACAGTGTAAAAGCATTCCTATTTCTCCACATCCTCTCCAGCATCTGATGTCTCCTGATTTTTTTTAATGATTGCCATTCTAACTGGCATGAGATGATATCTCAGCATGGTTTTGATTTACATTTCTCTAACAACCAGTGATGATGAGTTTATTTTCATATGTTTGTTGGCTGCTATCAGAAAAATTCTTTAGATAAGTTAGAAGAATTAGCAAAAGAGTTTGGAAATGAAATTATATAAATACCAGTATGCATTTGCAATTAAAAAAAATTTGAAATAAAAAAAGAAAAAAAAATGTAAAAAAAAAAAAAAGAGAGAGGGAGAGAGAGAATTGTCTGTTTATATCCTTCACCCACTTTTTGATGGGGTTGTTTTTTTCTTGTAAATTTGTTTAAGTTCTTTGTAGAATCTAGATATTAGCCCTTGTCAGATGGGTAGATTGCAAAAATTTTTCCCCATTCTGTTGGTTACCAGTTCACTCCAGTGATAGTTTCTTTTGCTATGCAGAAGCTCTTTAGTTTAATTAGATCCCATTTGTCTGTTTTGGCTTTTGTTGCCCTTGCTTTTGGTGTTTTAGTCATGAAGTCCGTGCCCATGCCTATGTCCTGAATGGTATTGCCTAGGTTTTCTTTTAGGGTTGTTATGATGTTAGGTCTTATGTTTAAATCTTTAATCCATCAGGAGTTAATTTTTTTATAAGGTGTAAGGAAG